>BMAO01019486.1:0-19199 GCA_019973975.1 Trichonephila clavata
AGCGGGTAAGATGACGAATGTCTTAATTTTTCCGTATTCCACTAGGTAGCAGCATCAAATGAACTCTTCTACCTCTCCTTTTTGCCTTTCGTTAAACAATAGTATAGGACACGCTGAAATTGCCCTTTTTATTAATTTGTCTACTTGTACTAAAGATCTTTTGGACTTGATAACCGAAATGTAGATAAGTTATTGGTTTTTGGGGTCCTCCAGAAGAGTAGAGCCAAGGTCACAACATCTAGAACAACAACAACAACAAAAAAATCAATTCCAGTGTCGTACACAGATTACTTTTATGGAAAATTTTCTGGAATCATGCATTGCGAAAACGATACACAGACGCTTGACCACATATTAGACGTATTTTCTTCCAAGATCAGAGAATACATTCATTTCTAGCCGATATGGGTAACTAACTAATGTTGTCTGCTTAATGCTCATGGCGATATTAGGTGATTTAACTTAGCATTAATTTTGAAAATGGTTAGCTACACTGACGTAACAACTTGTTCACAACAATCTATCTATATTTTTAAAAAAAGAAAACACATTTCTACATATATTTTTTAAAAAAATCATCCATTTTAAATGTAGTTTCATCACCATTTGAATATAGTTTCATCCGTTTTAAATATATTTAAATTTTATTATTTTATATAAATTCATTTTAATTTTGAGAAAGTGTAGATTATATAAATCACGCTATCCTTTTTACAATGGTCTCAAGTACGAGATAAAAGACAGACAGGATAATCCACGCCATAGCAGCTCATCATCTTACTACAATGATTTGACTTGTAACAGGGAATTTATACCTAACACCAGTCGCGTAACGTACATCCCAGCATCGCGGTGGGGGGCGGATTCTAAGGGGTCAAAAGTCTATGTTATGATATAGTTTTCCACCAAGTTATTCCTTTGTAAGATCTGGCTTTGGGCCAAAAACCTGACTGCGCAGGGGGGCCCTTAATATTCTCAGTTACGCCACTGCCAAACACTGTAACCATTTGTTTTCGGTATGGAGCCTTCTAAATATGAGCATACAGTAGAACGTCGTTTATCCGAATCAATTGGGACCGGACACAGTTCGGATACGCGATTGTTCGGATAACCGAATGCGATCCATGCAGTATATGATACTGGACACACACAAAAAAAAATGTTGAAAGTCATCACATGCGGGAAACGTGCTTGAAGAAAAAGCAAAATAGGTGCAAAATGTCACAATTTTACCTTGATTGTGGGAAAATAATCACTTATTTTTCGCTGTACCATTGTACACCTTTGTTATTTCAATGCAGGGTCTCTGGTTCTCTTCAGCAGCAGTAGTTAAGTAGGACAGCACTCTGATTGTTGTTCGTACCACTCCATAGCTGTCTAATGCAGAAACGCGTCTGCATTTGCTAATTTTGTTGTTGTTGTTCTCGTCTTCATCCATTCCATCGTCGACAGGGTCGGATTCTTTTTACACGGAAGTCACAATCTCGTCTCCATTTAGCATTTGAAATCCACAGTCTTCTGCATCGCATGCCCCATCCAGGTTTCTACATCAACAAAACTCAATAGAAGGGCACGTATACACTTACTCACTTGGAAACAAACAGACCTAATATTCCGCGCAGATGTTTACCAAATCACACAACTGAAATTCCCCAAATATCCCTCACCTTGGGTTTTCCCGTCACTTTTGGCCTCACACGAAACAACTGTTGAGCTGAAACACTGTTCGAAAACGTATCCGGACTTATTATATTATCCGGATATTTGACGCTCCGGATAATAAAGGTTCGGTTAAACGACGTTCTACTGTATTGGAATTTTCATAAATTTTTGATTACTTACTTCAGTCGAATGTCTTAATGTTGATTACTAGTAATTATTGGTATTATAATAAAAGATTTAAAAACACTGGGACTCTCGAACTAATTAAAAGAGTTAAATTTTTTAAAAGATTACATAAGTCATTGGATTCCGGGCATTAGGAAGTGTCAGAAAAATAAATAGGTAGAGGTATTGTGGACAGTAAAAAAAATTTTTTAGCACATACTTCTGTAAAGGTTGCTGTATGGCATTTGTTATCGCCCAACAATGCTCGGGGGCAAATACTGGCTTGTTTGAAGTATTCAATACGTTTTCAATTATAACGTAAAACATGTCTGAACAATCTTTTTTCAAATAAAACTGTTAATTGGAATAAGTTATAATTAATTCTTAAATTAAATCATTTTGATGTTTAATTTTTACCAATATAAAAATCTCCAATGAAAATACTTTATTCAGTGAGTGCTTGTCAATAAAGCACTATAATACGACGGCTATTGGCGACGGACGTCGTAATTTTGAACCATTTTCAAGCGACGAAATCGACACTTGAATTGGCATCTCCTTCTCCAGCCTACCACAGTGCGCCAACGGGAGGACATTGAGCTACGACAGACAGTGCCAATTTATCCGTTGGGCCCAGATAAGTTGGACTTAACCAGATTTTCTGGTTATGAATTTCAAACCCTTAGTGCCAAGGGGGCCTGTAGATTTTTTGCACCTAGGGCTCGAAATGAGCTTAAATCGGCAATGACGACAGATTTAGCGGGCATCAACCCCTCTACACGGTGGGTCTTCAGCAGCACTAAGGCTCGAGATTATGAAACGCCCGCCATAAGCTTGTGGCCACAACACATCGTCATAATCAATGCTGATACATTTACTTCAATATTCTCATCAATGATATCAAATTACTGCTCTAAAATGAATCTGTAACCTTGCTTTCTTTTCCTCATTAAATAGTTCTCGGAAAACACTCGGAACAATTTTCTATTATACAAATTTTGAAACCATAATTTGACCCCCCCCCCCCCCCAAGTCCTATTCTTCTCAACTACTTCAAGGAAAGAAATAACTCGTTGCAGAATAATGCAAATGAAACATATTATATTATGAAATAACACCCGAAAACGAGAAGGGGGAAAGAAACTATTTGCAAGAACAGGTGTGTGTCGTAAACTTTACGAATGAAGCAGAGTATTGCATCAAATTTCGCGAAAATAACTGAAATTTAATCTTAAAGACACAGAACAAACCCATTTTAAGCAGAACGGAGGGAACAATTAAGGCAATGTCTATAATAGCAATGGATAATAATAATGTGACTTCCAGACCGTATTTAAAATGGTATAAGAAATAGCGGCTGGTCTCAAAATTTGCGTAAGTAGTTTAAAGGTAAGCTCACTGAAATTTATTAATTGAATTAATTAGATATGTGTGTGTTTGAATTATTCTGTCGAAAAGGCTATGAAAAATTGTAGCAGTAATGATAAAATAAAATACCAATTTTATTGAATCGAAACGGAATCTAATTCTTTAATTCTAATTGCGAGATCCGTTATATAATTTTCTTAATAAAAACTATTTTTTTTTATGTACCATGATTTTATAACTATTTTCATGCATTGTCATCCACTTCTGAGCTATAGTCCAAATTTCAAGTCTAGCTCATCGGGAAGTTAGTTTAAAACCAATTACACAATTCTACCCGGATAGACATGCAAGAAAACGAGTTAATAAAAACATGGTAACCTAGGGGCCCCTCTTTGACCCCAAAGCTATGAAATTGAATAGGGGAAACCGGGGCAAGATGACGACGTTAACAGTTTCTTGTTGTTTATTAAGTTATTTTTAAGTGTAGTAAAATCAATTTTACATGAACTGTTAGAGTAGTCCTTTGTAGAATTAAAATATATTACCATTTAATTTTTCCAATAAAAGAAGTTAAGGATTATTTTATTTTTTCATAACCTTAACAAATCGTCATCTTGTCCCAATACTGGGGCAAGATGACTTTTGCCTTGGAGCAAGATGGCGACACTGAAAAAGGTTGAACATATTTTATCTTCTGAATGTGTTACATGGTTTAACAAATGATAACTGTGGTTTTACATCTTACAAAGTATCAAACTAAGCGCAATGCATTGTAACGTAACATTGAAGTGTTTAGTTGTGTACCTAACAATAGTCACAAATAAAAATGCCATTTTTATAATTGGAACATTCCTCATGCCAACACTCTTGGCATTTACAGCACTGAATACATTCTTCTGTTGGAGGGTTCCTCTTCACAAGCAGGACATTTTATAACACCGTCCTTTGAAGTTGATACAACTGGAATGTTTGGCATGGATTTTATAGACTTAGGCCTACAGGAACAGTTTGAGTTTTTTACTCCCTTTTTAGCTTCACGAGCTTTTTTCTCTGTTTTTTTAAAAACTTCCTGTTCTTCCTTCTGTTTTTCCCTTTGTTCTAACATTTCTTTGATGGGTGTGCTTGTAAGAATGCTAGAGCTCAGTTTTTTGCTTTTTCTTTTTTCTCACATTATGTTGTTTTAAGCATGGTTTGAAATAAAAAATACACTAACAGGCTTCTTTGGTGCGTCGGAATCAGCATTTGCCATAAGTTCTGGTTTTTCTGGAGGGTTTATATGTTGGTTTTCTATTACCGGGGTATGAGGATTAGCACTATTATTCTCAGTTTCATCGCCAACAGCAGCATGGTTAGTAGTTTTTACCGCAGCATAGTCACATGTTTGCTGAACACAAGAGGATTATGAGGCTCGATCCCATATTCTTTAAACCCTTTCAACAGCATTTCCAACTGTAGCTGATTTGAAGTAAGTGATGCTCAAAACCTCCCCAATATTTTTGTCTATGATAGTTTGTTCTGGATGAGTGACCATAAAGTTGTCACATGCTTGGCTACAGTGCGTTTTTAACTGGTAGAAAAATGACACAACAGGGGGCTGGAGACGATGCGATGTGTGCGACGGCAACCCAACCAAGATGATGTTTTTCGCTCTGCAATATATGATAGCCTGCGAAGTCATATGAGTTTTGTGATTGTCATAAATCAACAGATTAGGAGATACTTTGCTTGGTTTCACATGAAGATAAAAGTGCTTCAAAAAAGAGAAAAAGGTGCCCTCATTGTTCCAGCCCTTATCACTACAGTTGCCTTCAGTTCCTGGTGGGGCTCTTTCTAAAAATTCAGGAAGCATTTATTTTCTCGCAAAAAATCAGAAAAGGTGGCAGGTAAAAGCCAGTAGCTCTAAAGAAACAAATTATTGTTACATTTATTCCTCTTCAGGGGAGGGAGGGGGCTTAGCAAATGATAAAAATGTCTTCCTCTGGTCACCCCCTTTCGAACGAAACCTTTCCCGATCCGATGCACCCCTTAGCCCCAGAAGAGATGGAAGCGCAAAGTCGCGCGGACATACACACAGACAAACAAGTGTTCACAGGATTTAATAGAATGGACAACAATAGTTAGTTTAATAAATTCCGAAACATGGGGCAAGATGACGAGCTCGTCATCTTGCCCCGTGTTTCGGATCGCCATCTTGCCCCAGACTGTCTGCTTAAAAATATTCGTTCTCATTACCGTGAAGGAAGGCAATTAATTGACATTTATTCATGGGAATAGGTAGTATTTAAACCAAGTTACTCATAAAAATAAAAGAGAAACGTTATATCTTACCTGTATCTGTAGCAGAGCTTATTTACGCATGCATAAAAGTTATATCGTAGCATCAAAAAACAATCAAAGATTCACAACTAACATAAAAAGGGCAATTTCAGCGTGTCTATACTATTGTTTAACGAAAGGCAAAAAGGAGAGGTAGTAGAGTTCATTTGATGCTGCTACCTAGTGGAATACGGAAAAATATTAAGACATTCGTCATCTTGCCACGCTCGTCATCTTGCCCCGGTCTCCCCTACGTAGACGCAACTTAACCCGTGCTATCGACAGGTGGTCTTTGTTTGTGTAAATTAGTGTAAGTTTCGGAGTAACGGGGCCCTGTCGAAATCGGGGCCTACCTCTTCGGGGGCTGGGTTCGAGACTAGAACTCTTTTTTTCACATTGTCATCCATTTCTGAGCTATGGTACAAATTTCGAGTCTCTAGCTCATAGGGAAGTTAGTTTAAAATCAATTACAAAATTCCACCAGGACATACAAGAAAGCGAGTTAATAAAATCATGGTAAAATAAAGCCAACGATATATTTTAAGAAAATTGAATTAAGAAAAAAAGAAACGAGCCTTACAGTAGTCGCATATGATGTGTAACATCTGACATGTTATCGTGGTAAAAACGCAATAGTGACTTTAATCCTGAAAAAAATGAATCGGGTATGATTGGAAATAATTTTCAATCGAATAATTATATCTTTAATGAAAATTTTATTTAATTAACACAAGGAGTTAATGCAATTTTTTATCAAAAATATTTATTCTTGTTCAATTTGGGGAAGAGCGGAGACAATAGATTTATGAAAACTAAAATATGACACGTATACTTAGGATTTCAAAGTATTTAAAAATCGTTGAAAAACAGAGTCAATAACAGTACCAGTGTTAGTTGTCGAAACATTTCGATTTGTGTTCATTATGAGCTTGAGTTCATCTTTCAGAAAAGTTATGAGCGGCTCTGCTTCTGGCAAACTGAAAGCGTTAAAATCACCACCCAAAATCATGGGAAGCCGCCCATCCGGTAAAGTGGTCAGTGAAGCTGACTGCGGTGCCGCAGGGACTGGGTTCGAATCCCGGAGAAGGCATGGATGTTTGCGTTGTAATCCTTTCTTCTGTCTGTGTTGTTTACCCCCGTGTTATACGTTCGGTGGTGCACGGGGTTTATAAATGTTAAAAAAAAAAAAAAAAAAAAATCATGGGAAGCGAGTGATAGTTTTTTTTAAAAAAGAGCAGAACCACCTTCGGTATACGGTAAAAGTACAAAATGCAGGAAATCTTTAATTTTTTTTACTGTATGATTCGGAGAAATGTATGCGACCACCAAAATGACTGTTTGTCCATTTTCAAACACAACGAGCCCTGAGACTTTGATATTTGAGCGTAAGAGTAGCAAATTTATTCTGGATGTAGTCTAATAACACTTGCTGGTATGTGCGGAAGGCTGACGGCTCAATTGCTACTAGAGTTGGACTCCGATACGAAGGTAGCGAAGAGACACCATCAAGCGCATGCTTAAAAATTAGAAATATTAAAGAAAATCAAAAATATCCGTTTACTCAATTAGTTTTTTTTAATCGAGAAATCTTTGTTAATCGCAGTTAAAAATATTATATTGACAGCGACAGGAATTAACCTCAAAGTATGAAAATGATACGCACTTAAATATTTATTCAAGTCGTATTTTTTAAGAATGATAAGCTTTGTCAGACGCTTAACAGGAAATATACACTCATGTCCATAAAATAAGGATAATGAAGTTCAGGCAAAGAAAGAGACAGAAGCAAAACAAATTTGACTTATTTGTAAAGTCTATTTATTAAACAAAAGGTAAAGAGCAAAAAAGATGCTATATGTTTGACATAATAATAAAAATTGCGATTTTTACTCCCTGGGGCAAATTTCAAAAAAGAACCTATTTACAAAAAACAGTATAACATGGTTAGTATGATGGTTAATACGGAGTATGTCTCCCGGACGATGCAATACAGGCCTTACAACGCCTACGCATGCTGAGTATCAAATTATCAATCTGATCTTGGTGAATTTAACACCACTCATCAAGCAATGCCCTCCGAAGTTCCGGTAGACAGGTGGAATGGGGTTGACGGGCGGCAAATCGTGGGCCAAGCATATCCCACACATGCTCTATTGGATTCAAGTCCGGTGAGTATGCTGGCCAATCCATACGGGTGATATCCTCCGATTGAAGGCATTCGTCTACAATGTTTGCACGCTGAGGACGGGCGTTGTCATCCATAAACAGAAATTCAGCACCCATGGCACCCCGAAACAAACGTACATGTTGTTTCAGAATGACATCCCGATAGATGTGGCCTGTCATCGTTACACTCTGAACATGCAGGTCAGTTCTGGAACCAAGAATAATTCCTCCTCAAAAGAGCCATCCTACACCACCGTAACGGTGTCGTTCAATGGTGTTCTCTTGGTGGTAACGGGTACCTGGCACTCTCCATATGAAAGTCCGGCGAGAATCAGACTGCAAACTCAACCTGGACTAGTCGGAAAACATCACACAAGACCACTGTTGTGGTGTCCACAATGTATGCTCTCTACTCCAGGTTAATCGCAGGCGACAGTGAGTTCCGGTAAAGGGAACACATCTGAAAGGCCTACGAGCATATTGACCAATGTGCCCTAAGCGTCTGTACACGGTCTGCCTTGAAACTGTCGTATCGGTAGCTGAAGAGAGCTGACGAGATAGGTCTGATGCTGTGCTCCGTCTGTTTCTTTTGGCAGTAACTGCCAAATACCGGTCCTCATTCGGCGTTGTAACTCGGGGGTGACCTGTGCTGTAACATCTACTCAAATTACCATTATCTTGGAATCGTTGCCAAAGCCTGGAGATGACACTCTGGGCGGTTCTAAGTTCTTCGGATACTTTCAGCTGGGAACATCCACATTCCAGTTGTCCGATAATTCTACCACGTAAAAAATCATCCAAATGCTTCCTTTGTGCCATAACTATGCGGTTATTGCACTGAAAGGCTTTTAAAGCGCTTGTGAACAATTTTACTTCTTTGCCACCATTCCTTATATACCCCTCTCTTACACTCTCGTCATTGTGACGTACTATCCTCGCCATCTGGTGGTTTCTTGTAATTTGCATATTCTTCTTCAAGATGTGTGTGATAATTCTACAGGTGAAATTTTTATTTTAGAGTTCAATTTCTGTGTGATTCTGAATTATCCTTAATTTATGGACATGAGTGTAATTATTAATATATATAGTTTACACATATATAAATATATCTTCAGATTTCACTCACAACGAGCACTGAGACTTTGACATTTGAGCGTAAGAATCTCAAATTTATTCTGGATGAAGACTACTAAGACTTGCTGGTATGTGCGGAAGGCTGGCGGCTTAATTGCTACTAGAGTTGGACCCCGAGACGAGGGAAGCGAATAGACACCACCAAGCGTGCTGATTGGTCAAATCAAACAGCGAGCGCTACCCCGACTTCCTGTTACGCATTTCCGTCCCTTTTCACGAAATCACTCCAACAAATATCCAGCAACCGAGTGTAAAGATGTTACACATAAAAAAACTCGAGGTTTGATCAATGGTGCAGCATTCACCACATCTGCCCCTTAGATTTATTATGAATTTGTTGATAACTGATAAATTAAACTTAAGTTAAATGTTTCAGTCACCTCTACGCCGTTTATTCAGAAAATAAATAAAATAACTAAAATGACATCGGATTTTAAATTTTTTTGTTGAAATTGAAATTAATGTCCTACTTAAGGCATAACTAATGTAACATATTCCATTTCGAGCGGAATCCAACCTTGTTTTTAGGTAGCCAATCACGCTGTCTTCAGTTACAGCCGAAATGTCCCATATTCAGAAGGAAAAAAAAATCTTCTGAGACAATTTCAAAAAAAAAAAAAAAAAAAAGAGAGAGAGAAAAAGCGCGAGAAATAAAATAAAAAGTTATTTAGTAGTATCTGGTAACGCGCGACGTTGGCGGCAGTCAGGCACGTGTATTACGTCTTTCACACATCAGATAGGTCAGAAACCGTTTTAACAAATCAACATAAAGATCAAGACATCTGAAGTTAAGAATTTATTTAGTATTTGAACTAACTTCAAATTATGCACATTTGTGCGTGATCTTCAGAAAAATATTGGACCAAACAAATTATTAATTTGTAAGGGTTCATTTTTTTGTTATTTTTCATTAATAAATGGATTTTCTTGAATACACCTACTGTTCAGTGGATGGCTTGCTTTGAAGGGGAAAAAATGATTGTAGGAATAATAGACGAGATATTCTTTAAATCAAATTAATCCAACGTTTCATTAGCAGACGATAATGATAGTTTCAATTATCTTCTAATGATTCAATTAAGGGAATCAGAAAACTTTTTTATGTATATATTTATCTCGGAATTTTTTAATACTGAGGTGCACATCATTTTCCATTTAAAATTAAAATGATTCATATCGAAATGAGCAAAGCTTATGTCAACTTTTTAATCTTTAATTGAACTGAACTCAGTGGCGCAACACAGCCCATGAGGGCCAATGCTCACCATGCCTATCTCAGTTTATGTGACCTTAGGCGCTGGGGTGCATGTGCAGATGTTTCAGTCAAGTGGTCAGTTTGACGCGAAACCCCAGTGCTCAGTTCCTATATAAGCAAGCTTGGTACTCATTTATCGATTCATTTATTGAAGGGATGAAAGGCTGTGTCGCGACCTTGCCCAGCCCGCGATTTAAACCCCGGACCTGTGATGTGGAAGCGCGATACACTACCGCTCAGCCACTGGGCTAATTTTTAATTAACAGTTAAATATTTCATATAAAATAATAACTACACCCCCCCTTTTTTTTTAAATTATCGCACAAAATTGTGTTTATTAGATTTTCAATGTGCTTATTTATGAATGAAAATACTAGTATCAATATCCATTAGATTCAAAAGAGATTGCATCATCATTGTTTTTATACAGGAATAAATTTATTAGTTTAGTTATTAAGACACTGAAATATTAACTGGATTTTGAACTGATTAAAAATGACCACTTTCTACAAAAACATCCATTTCAAAGCATAAATAGAATTAACCCTTACATTTATTACAAAGTACCTCACGGAAAAAAGTAATTCTGTAAATTAAATAAAAAGAACAATAAGTATAAATCATCCTTTCTTGTTTTTACTATGCATGATCGTGTACTGTACAATTGATTTAAAACATTTTAGTTTTCATTTAATGTGATTATATATACATATAATAACACCTTAATTATAATTAAGATAATTTTAATAAGTTGTCAGTGTGCATGCTAAGTTCAGATGTGTGTATCGTTATAAAATAAATTATAGTTTTAAAAAACACTAAAGAACACGCTTTTATACTGATTCGAACTAAAAAGTAAAAAAAAAATAATTCTTAATATTAGAATAAAATGATGAACGAGAAAATTAATGTCATTGGGGTAAAAGCGTGGGGTGCTTTGTACTACATTTTTACACTAACTCAGCATTTCGGAATAGAAGTTAGAAACTATAACAATTGATATATTTATAGAACACCCCACGTTTTTACTCCATCATTTTATTCTTACATTAAAAATTATTTTTTTACTTTTTTAAATTTTTTTGTTCTTTAGTTTTTTTTAAAATTATAATTTTTTATTTTCATTTTCAGAAAAATGTTTATATTATGGTAAGAAATTACTACCACTGACAACACATTACTACGCATGTACACAGACAACACGGCGATCCTCTACCAACATACAAAGGTCAACAGATATCTTGTCCCCTAGAAAACTGGTTTTCCGGATGGAAAACAGGAAAAAACCAAAGCAAATTTTCTTCGCAGCACCAAAGAAAACTCTCGATATTTTCATTAAAAATAACAAAATTCCCTGGTCTCAAAGCACTAAATAACTTGGAGAAATTTTAGTTAAACTACTCACTTTTGGACAACGCACAGTGGTGGATTTAAGCTTATGCCTGCGAGGCCCAGGATAGCAAATTTTTAGAGGCGCCTTAATTTTCGAGGCGGCAAAAATTTGAAATCGATTTTGCTTTTTATCAACTGTAAGATCGAATTTTAATGCTCCTTTTCTTTCTTTGACATCCTCAAGATGTCAATATTAAAATGATAGAAATATTTTTTTAAAATAATCAATCGTGTAAGTAGTAAAATTCAAAATATCTAACAAATAGGAGCTAAAATTTTTTCTTTAAGTATACCATTTCTCTATTGACGTTAGATTTTTCATAAATTTTTCTAAGAAAATCAAAATGTAGCGTTTGTTTGTTTATCATTATAACATAAAATATTAATCACCAAATTAAGGTATCCGACAATGTTTGGAACAGCGATTTGCAAAAGCGTACAAGCGAATATTTTTTTAATATTCAGTGTCACTTAGATCAGAATACACGTATAGAACTGTTTTAAAACTATTTTTCTAGTGATAATTCGAAGTGATCTAATAGAACTCTCACAGCAATTCAAACACTCACTCACAAACACATGTAGAGTCCTATAGTAAACAGGTTAGAGCTTACAATTTTTGTGTTGTATTATCTCTAATTGTCTCCCCCGTAATGTAGCCCCTTTGATGACCATCGGAGTTGATTTCAATAACTCTGATAGAAGCTAAAGGGTCACTAAACAATCTACGCAACTTTTCCCTTCAAAATCATGTTGATGCGGACGTTTTACAAGCGTCATTTATTCTAGAAAAATTTATTAACAAAGTTTAGATTGAATGTCATAAAACACGTAAAAGATAAAAGATTTTTTTTGTTAAAAAAAACAAAACTAATTATGTGTACTGTATGTATTATTTTAAAACATATATATATTCTCTTAATGCAGGACTTTTAACTTTTGTTTAATATTTATACTGTATAATATGTACTTTTTAAAAATACTTCAAAAATAATTTTATACATATGTGCACACAAAAGTTGTTTTATTACGTTAAAAGTTGTTTAAATGCGTTAGAAAAAAATTTATCTTCGTGTATTTTGGGAGTTTTTTCCTACACTCTTGATAATTCGAACTCTTGATAGTACGAAGTTTTTCATTGGTCCTTAAACTTCGAAATATTGAGAGTGGAACTGTATTTGATTTCTTGATTGATAAAATTTCTCGCTAAATTTTTAAACCATTGTTCTCAACAAATTGAATTTGCTAGTGCAATTGACCCTGACCGGACCACATGCGGTCCGCAGGTTGAGTATCGCTGATCTATACGAATCAGTTAGCCACGAATCACGAGACTAATTATGAATACCATTTCTCAAACGACAGTTTCATTCCATCTCCCGGATGAAAGCATTAAACTTTGTGTTTTGACGGATTCATTTGCGATTCCTAGAAAAAAGAATATCTTAATAGCTTACACGTGCATTACTTGACGACTCGCAAGCACCACATTTACACTCAAGAGCCAAAACATTTTGCCCACCTGTCAATAAAGAATTCGCCCACCTTTTGGCGTGCAACACAGCTTCAACCGCCTTGGCATGGATGCCACGAGTCCTCGGCAGATGGCCGGAGACAGATTGTACCCAGATGCTTAAGCAACGGTCACGCAAGTCCGAGATATTGCGAATTGGTGGTCTTTGAATGCTGAGCTGCCGGGCCATGACATTCCAAATGTGTTCGATCGGATTGAGATTCGTTGAGTTAAGCGGCCAGGACATTAACTGGAATTCAGCATCATGTTCCTGGAACCACTCCAACACAATTTTAGCCTTATGAGACGGGGTGTTATCCTGTTGGAACATTCCGTTTCCAGGTTGAAAAACAGAGGCCATGTAAGGGTGCAACTTGGTCCGCAATGATGTTCAGATACCCTGTAGCATTCATGGTCTGCTCTACCACAACCACGGGTCCCAGAGACGCCTCAAGCGAACGTCTCCCAAAGCATAATACCACCACCACCGGCCTGTGTATGACCTTCTGCACATTGAGGAGCATCTGTTCGCCTCGAAGCGGCGTATCCGGACGGTGATGAATGCGACAAACCGTGATTCATCTGACCAGGCGACTCTCTCCCACTGATTCCATGAACCAGTCGCGATGTTCCCGGGCCAGCGCAGGCGCAATTGGCGATGACGCTGGGTCAGCAAAGGCCACGAGTGGGACGTTTGCTGCGTTGCTCCATATCCACAGTGTCCGCTGAACAGTGTACTCCGATACTATTCTACTTGGCCTTGCAATTGTATTGGGCTGTGAGCTGAGCCACTGTCTGGCTCCGGTTATGCTTCACCATGCGAGACAGTCTCCGACGACCTTTTTCTTTAATAGCGTGTGGACGTCCAACACCATGTGTTACTGCTGGTTTCATCGTCATTCATCCACTTTGCATAAGTACTAACCAACTGTAGATCGCGAACAACCCACGAGTCGTGCAGTTTCGGAAATACTTGTTCCGAGACTTCGAGCCATTACAATCTGCCCTCTATCAAAGTCGCTTGCATCCGGCAGCCTTTCCATCACACACAGAAGTAAGTGAAAGAAGATTCTTCAGACTCTCCAGCAGCAGTTAATACCACTTCCACCTGATCACATGCCTTCCACGTCATCCAGGCGAGTTTCATTGCAAAATGTAGGGTGGTCATAATGTTTTGGCTCTTGATGTATCTCTAAATCCGAAAAATAACTATTCGATTTCTCTTCATTTTTATCTTTTTTATTATAGATTCATATTATTTTTCCCACTATAATTCCAAGCTGAGAGACTGTGGGGATGCTTCTGCCTCTTTTCTTGATTGTACTTAGAAAGAATGGGCGCAAAATGGCTAGTGATGTTTAAAATACACTAATAAAATCGTTTTTTCTATTCGGCTTGCCCGATTGTTTCCCCAGAATGTTTTTATATACATAGAGAAAATGTGAACCACATTTCCTGGATGTCGCAAAAATATAAGGATTTTTCTCAGTTCTCAAATCGTATTATAGGAATGCCGTGTTATACAGAGGATTACTTAGGAATATTTTATGCTCAATTCAGTGGCGTAACATACACCCTCGCAATGCGGGGGGAAAGGGACTCTAGGGTGTCCAAAGCTTGACTGACACTAAGTATGTATTTGGGCTTGGGGCCAAAACCTTAGTTTTCAGGGGGCGTTAATATTCTACGTTACGCCACTGCTGAATTCAACTACTTTTCAGCGTTGGAATTTAGATATTAAACAATCGAATACGAAATTCATTTTCAGATGAAAGATGTATTAATAATTTTGCTCCTTTTTTCAGCCAGCTCTTCAGCGTATTCTTATGAGCGAATTCATAGCGATCACATAGATAATGGTATACTGGCTGATAAAATATCGAACTCATACCGGATGGGTAGCTGGTTCGATCTCGAACTTCCAAACATTATCTTTTTTTTGCCAGTGTTGCGTAACTCTCTGTTGAGATTTAACAATGATGTGGAGTGGCATGAGGAGTGGGATGACGTTTATAAGTGTACTTAATAAAAAAAAAAAAAATAGAACACGTGGTACGTTGCCAATAGCGTTCGTGTATCTTTTAAATGTTACATTCTATAAACAAATCAATCTCACACAAGCCGAGTAATTTTTGTTTTTCGTTTATTATTCTATTTTAATAGGCAAAATTCTATAATTAAAAATCATATTCTTTGAAGAAACATTTCCGTAGTATAGATGATTATTTTCTAATCATTAAATGATCGCTTGGGGGGGGGGGGGGGTGAGCGGAGTACCTAGCTCTTTCGAGCTTTAACCTCCAGTCTTTAGGATTTTGGATGACTGTAACGTTTTAACTCTTGCCCTTTGTTATATAAAATATTGGATATTTTAGAACACTTATTAGTTAAATAACTAATCATTAATAAAAAAAATTTTCTGATTGAAGAATGGGTGAAAAATAAAACTCTTCATACATAACGTTGATATTAACTAACAATTTTTTCAGTAAGTTATTCCTTTTCTACGTTAATAAAAATTTATTGTTTACTTATCAGCATCTTGCTTCCGTATTGCCTCTTCCTGCCCGCTTTTAAATCCATTAACACAACCAATAAAATATATAATTACGAATCATGGTCAGTTTACGAATTCGATTTTTGAAATGACATTTCACTCAATCTCCACCGAGACTAATTTTTTTAAAAATTCAAGGTCCGTCATATTTTTATCATGAAAGATATTTTTACCCTTTCTGTGTGCGATATAGTATTAAATTTCTATTTTTTCAAATTTTTATTTTCAATATTTTCGGCCTAAAAAAAACCTTTTAATCACGTGCATAAATCGGTAATTCATTTGGTTTTATTTTCATAAAACTGCGATGTGTTTTTTTTTATATGAAAATATTGTTGAGATTTCTATCTCGGATACTTATCACATTCATCAAGAATATATAACGAAAAACATTTTTAAAAATTTGAAGAAAAAGTATTAATTATTTTAATTGTTCCATGCCAGCTACAGTTTGAAAATATCTTATGGATCTATTCCTCTTACGAAAGATCCGTCACTAAGTCTAGCGGCGTTGTTGAGTTACTAGGCGCCTACGCTTTTGTGTGTGTGTGTGTGTGTGTGTGTACATCAATAATTCATTTCAGTGTTTTCTCTTGCATATTTCATAATCGGAATGCATCGTCTTTCCAGAAGTCTCATTTTCATCTATCATTTACATGTGACATATATAAGCATCATAGTTCTTAATAAAAAAAAATGCTTCTAAGGATTTATTAAAGTAAAATTCGAAAAGAAATTTTTTTTTTTTGAATCTTGAAAAAATTTTCTGTTATTTGTTATACGGTTTCGCTCAAATCAACGAATTCCAATTCTGTCTCCCCCTTCTGTGTCACACATTACGGTTCAAAAACATCTGCCTTTTACCAACGTATATGGCAGATGAATATAAAATTACGTTATCAAACGATTTCATAAAATATAATAATGAGTTGTTTTACCAGCAATATTATATTTGATTTATGGAATACTACCAAACCATGTTTCAAATGTGAAGAGACGGATTACTTAACCCTAGAATAAAAATATAATCATAATTTACTCTTGTATATTCATTTCTACAAGGTTCTTAGTTTGAAAAAATAATTCTCTGATTTCCGTTAATGTAAATTTTTTTTCAATCGTTTGTGCAATGTATTATATGTATTTTTTTCGAATACATATAAAGAATATTAAATTCAAAAAAGCACTCTTTATTTTTTTTCCAAGTGTTTCAGCTGTAATTTAAATATATCACGGTGACATGATTAATGTAATCACGTGTTCTTCATTGAATTCAAAACTGATATTAAGCGTGTACTTGTTCACTTGCAAAATGGGATACAATTTCAAATTTTGACAAGTGAGAAAAAATGTTTAAATATTACGATTTTCAAAAAGTTTTTCAAAATGTAAGAAAAGTTTTATATTATGCGAGTACTTTTGAATCGAATGCATTTGTTTACCAATTTGCGTTATTATTTTCGAAAAATATGTATTTTAAAGAAGTTTCTGTAAAAAGAAAAAGTTGGCAACAGCGACGCGCGTGAACTGATTGGTTGGAAACATGGGATTGTAGTTATGCGACTATGAAGTTAAAAACAGAGCTTCGAACCGTAATTATTTCGTCCCGGCCCAACTAAAAAAAAATATCGTTCAGTTTCGAATGAATAATTTTATTTTATGTATATTCTTATTTGAACTAAAAATATAATTCTATCGTAAGCAAAAATGTATTTATACGGTTCACATGTTATGATGATAAACGATTGAAGTTAAATCATAAAATATTGATAAGTTAGTTACAATAAAAAATAAGACTGAGAAAATATATCGAACCGAAATAAACCGATATTTTTTTCTGTTCAGTTCCGGTTCGCAGGTTAAAAGGTCGCCAGTTCCGGTTAAAAATAATATCGTCAGATGAATGATATGTGGAGACAAAAACAAATTGCGAAATTACGATTTCATATAAAATTTCAGCTATACATATATAATTACATTATGATAAAAAATTTAATTATTTAAAATAAAAAATAAAATCTTTCAGAAAGTGAAAACTGTTTCCGGAGAATTTTGATATTTATTATATGTAATAATTACCTTGAATTGATGAAGATTGTTTTTTTGAGACTGTTCAATGGATATATCAATGTCCTCGTCATAAAAAAATACAATTTGGGATATGTATATTATTTTACAAGCTTTTATTAACTTACAATGTATGTATGTATGTAATTTGTTCGGGTGGAATCTTGCAACTCAATTTTGAAGCTGATATCTTCATCCTATTGAGCTGAAATTTTGTATACACGTTTAGTTTGGATGACAATGCATGTTTGACCATTTATATTCAGATATTACAATTAATTAAGAATATATTAATTAAAACCTTAAAAACCATTAACAACTTTGATATGTCTCCATTGTTGTAATAATGTTATTGTTACAAGAATGACAAAAGTTGGCGTCGAAAATCGCGTTTTCAGCCAAACTGGAAATTATAACGTTGAGCTTTGACTGTATTAATTATTTGTCTAAAAATAATTACTTTTCTACAACGTAAAAATAATCTAATTTCTACAACGTATGCAATTTTTTTACAAATTTCTATCTATTTTCTTGGATTTAAATTCAAAACAAAAAAGTAGAGCTATTTTTCAAGTAGATTGGTACATTGTATTCCTTTCTCAACGCTGCCAAGTTAAACTGAGATGGAGTATTGTAGAAATTCTTTAAAAAAATTTATCTAACTTTAATCTATGAAACTCAGACAAAAAATAATTACAGAATCGGAAAGATAATTTATTTCGTCCCGATACGGTATAATGTTTTTACAAAAAATAAATTTGTATTTCTTACAGCTCTTAATGAGTCAAAATTGATGCGTTTTTATGAAAATAATGTCTAAATTGTTGCGCATGAATATTTTTGTTTAAATGAATCGGCATTCCGTACCAAAACAGCTCATGCTTGCTCTTTTAAAATCAGTCATTTAAAAAAATAAAATGCCAAAAAAACTTTTTTTTGCGATTTTTCAAAAAATACTCAAAATTTTAACTTAACATTAATAACTTCGTCATTTATGAAGATAATCTATAAAAACTTTTTTTCGTGTGTAGAACAATATTACCCAAGATTGTACGAAATGAAAAAATGCTCAAAAATTACGGATTAAAAAAAAATTGTGTTTTTCGTCGAGTACCCTTTTGCAAGAATTCATTTAGCTAGACTGTTCAAAAAAACCGGCAAACGACCTAGCAACAATGATGCGTTGAATGAGATGAACAGACTGAGAAACCTGTCCAGTGATAACTAAAAAGTAAAAAATAAATTAGAAGTAAAAAACCTTTTTAAAAACAAGCTCTTATTTAAATGCGCTAAAAAGAATAAAATAAACTTTTTCTTAAAACTTTTTTTACTATCAACTGATAACGTCATTACACAATTTATATGATATAAAAGCTCGTCGCGAGATTTACTCTGCAGATAAACAAGTAAATTGATCTGATTGATTTTAATTTGTAAAAAATTTCAAACTAAGTAAATAAGAGTACTTTAATCTCGCGACGAGCTTTTATATCATAAATTGTGTAATGACGTTATCAGTTGATAGTAAAAAAAGTTTTAAAGAAAAAGTTATTTTATTCTTTTTAGCGCATTTAAATAAAAGCTTGTTTTTAAAAAGGTTTTTT
>BMAO01019487.1:0-31466 GCA_019973975.1 Trichonephila clavata
TTATTGCTAATATATAATACATAATGCTTTTCGAAAGATTTCCACAAATGTGACAATGTATATATTATTTCAAACAATGCTTCCCGAAATTGAATTCCTAAAAACATTCTTTTAATCCTTTGAATTGGGTGAACATTGGACAATCTTCGATGAAACTATTCGTTAAAAAAAACATTTTTGCTTTAAGGTAAAGAAGTCCGTACACCCAACTCCTTTTTTACACGGTAGATACGTTTCTCAAAACTGTGGGGGGAAAATCGTGTAAAAAAAATACATACGACCTATGATAGTTTAGGGTATGTCCCACAATATTAAAAAATCATGGAAGATGAAAAGCATCTTTAACTATTTATAGAAGGAACCGAGCAAAAAAGTAATTAAAAAAATTCCCCGTGTTACTTATTTATAAAAACACAAACAATTCATTTGGGTTACAAAAAAATTTCAAAATTAAAAGAATTATCTCACAGAGACAATTTTGTTAATTAGTACATACGACATATAAAGAGTCAAATAGAAACTGAAAATCAATTTATACAGTAACTATTCATCGCTACCTGATAACAAGCGTGCATGTTTATTACGAACTGGATTAAAAAAACCTATCATCAGTAGATGTGTCAGATATGTCTAGCACAACTGTCGCTTTTGATTCAAATGAAGAACTTATTTCGTTATTAACGGCCTTTTTTGTTACAAAGTCTTATTAGCGGCTATCATTTTGGTTTCTCAAGTTGATTATATCATTCTTCATATCTCTCGACTCAAGATTACGTATAAATTTTAATGCACGATCTATGTCAGTATCACGAGAAACAAAATGTTATTCCATATTTGTAGCACAATTTCAAAACCTCACAAATTAAATCAACTGTTAATAGGTAAACTTCACCTTCGACTTCGCCAGTATCGACTTCTTTAGAATCGTAAACTTGTTCAAATCGTCTCATCCAAACGGCACGAGTCCCCAAATTTTTTTAAAATGCGTGCTAGAACAAAAAATTTGTGTAAAAAAAAAAAATTCGTTCAATTCGTATTATTTCAAAATCGTGTAAAAAAGAGAGTTGACTGAATTTATTAATATTACGCACGAAATATATATATAAGCATTTTCTTTGTCTGAGATACAGGCTCAAACCGAACTTTACGAACAAAATTCTGTAAATATAAAATAATTTTAATGAGAGAAAATAATGCAAGAAGCAAAATATTAAACAAAACAAGCTTTACAACTTAAATTTCAACTGGTTTTTATAAAGTCCGCCTTTCGAATCAAAAGGACCAAATATCCTAGGCAGCAGATTTCTACTACGTCTTGATGAAACGCATTTTTACGGTAATTTTCGAAGTGTTGGTACTTTTCATATTAGAATTCTTATTAAGCCGCAGTATGTGGAACCTTTCAAAGTGAATGGGCTCTTTTTCCACTAGTGTTTTCTCGTTTTCTCTTAATTTCAGAAATTTAAATTATTATTACGCTATAATGCGGATTTTGAATGAGTGATTTTCAATTTATTTTTTTCTTCTGTTGGATCATGTAGTTTGTTTCATGCAAAAATTAAAAATATCCAAACAAAATTGAAAAATACACGCATGTGTATTTTTTTTCTTATGTAATGTCGAAAAATTGAATAAATTAGTAATCCATATGTAAGAGTGGAAAGGCCATAAGACTGGAACGCCACCTGCAAAAGGAGACTGTTAGCCTCCCCCCTTCCTCCTTTGGCGAGATGGGAGTACCTTTCAAAATGTTATGGATCAAGTACTAGTGAAACACCGTGCATATTGTCGCTCATATGTCGAAGATGTAGCAGTTTTCTCCAAATCATGGGAACAGCACATAAAACATCTGTGTAAAGTATTTCCAGCCATCAACAGGACGGATTTACGATCCACTAGAAAAAGTGCAATTTCGCAAGAAAACCAGTGAAGTTTTTAGGGCACGTGGTAGGTTCAGGACAACATTCCCCAGATCCAGCAAAGGTTGAATCAATCAAAAATATACCTGTACCAAATACGAAGTTTTCTTGGTTTGACTAGTTACTATCGAGAATATATCCCAAATTGTGCTTCTTTAATCTTGGCATTAACGGAACTCACCAAAAACCGAGTTCCAAATAAATTCCCATGGAATGAAGATGCAGGACAAGCTCTTACAAAATTAAAGGCGGAACTGATAAAAGCACCATCCTTATACACCCCTAATTTATCAAAACCTTACCAGCTATATACGGATGCTTCAACGACTGCAATAGGGGCGTGTTCGTCTCAAAATGATGGGAATGTGGAAAGAGAATCCAATGGCGTTTTTTAGTAAGAAACTGACCGAAACTCAAACTCGGTGGGCAACCATAGAGCGCGAGGCTTATGCCGTAATAGAGGCCCTGAAGCGCTTCAATAACTGGATTTTTGGTGCTGAAGTTGAGGTGATATCAGATCACAACCCTCTGAGACTTACCTAACCCTAACCACTCCTCAAACTAACTTGTTGGGCATTAGCCCTCCAAAGATATAATATTTCCATTTCATATAGGAAGGGTATTAAACACGGGAATGCTGATGCATTATCCAAATTGCCGATTCCTGTTAATTAAATAAGATTTAGGCTAAAGAGTACTCGACATCTTTCTATATAATAATTTCTGAAACTGCTACAGATTAAAACTTTGGCTCCTAAATATGCTCTGCTGATATATGTTGCATAATTATTGTAAGATTCTGTGATATGATTTTAGTAACTTTTCTTTTATATTTTAATATTTTGGAGTAATATTTTTGTGTTGGTGTAAGTTGTGTATGAATATGAATTTCTAGCGTATTAATGTGATTTGCAAAAACTATTTTTGTGGGAGTTGTATGAACAAAGGCTCTTTTCATGAAACACCTGAAAAAAAAAGACATTTCTCTGGTTATATCCTTCTTGTCATGTGTGCATGTTTTTTTGTTTTAATTCCCTTTCGGCTTCATCCTCCTGGAATGACGGATGAGCTTTTAAGGGGGGAGGTGTAAGAGTTCGAAGTCCATAAGGCTGGAACGCCACCTGCAAAAGGAGACGGTTAGGTTACCCCCTCCCTCCCTCCCTTTGGCGAGATGAGAGGATTTTTTTTCATTCTTTGTCTGGGTGCGAAGGAGCTTGGATCTGTCCGAGTGTTTTCTTTAAAATAAATATTAATTTTTTACTTTTTAGACATCATGTCTTTACTTTGACCGTGCCCATTCATAGAATCAATCTTTACTCAATACAAAAGTTTTTGTGTATGAAAATTAAATTAATAAATTCTGGAACATTATAATCCATTGTGCATACTTAGGACGTAGTACTGAAGAATGAAATCACTTATTTCGATACAAGACATTTTCTTCTTTCTTTTTTTTCTTGGTGTTGAAAGTTTTAACACAGATTTTATCTTCGGCCGCATTAAGTACAAGCAAGGGCTAGCTACTAGGGGTTCCGACATGTGTAATTACAGTCAACAGGGTTCTCATATCTAAAAAATGGCCCTGAAGGAATTTTGATACAGGGCTTACTGTGAGTTCGCCACGCCAGTGAGTCCAACCCAATGTAACTGATACACACCAAATGATACTTTTAAACATTAGATGAGCTTTGATACCTGTCTATATTTCCTAAAAACAAAAAAATTGATTTTTAAGAAAAGGCAACTAGGTACTGTTTATTTTATTTTCTCCGTAACAGCCCTTGCAAGAAATATCTCGATCGTTATTCACAAAAAAAGTACTTATTTGTTTAGTTTTTCGAAAGCAGTGATAAAATTCTTGACACCCCAAGTATATAAGCAATTGATAAAGCTATTTTTTCCCTATCTTATTAATATACTCCAAAGCTTGCATCCAAGATAATTTCTAAGATGTGTATTCCCCTCCCTTTATAAGAGAATATGAATAAATATCAGAAAAACGTGAGAAAAATTCGTTAGAGATTCTTTGACCACTTCTACATAATTGAATGATTACAGAGTTTTACCTTTTTTGCTGCATTAAGGCACATCTAGCGTTTCATTATTTTCTCTCTATAAAAACTGGTTATTTTAAAAAGTTGAACTATTCTATTTACATAAATTTATTAGTGAATATAAGTGTAAGATACATCGTATTCATTAAAATTGAAAATAATAAAAAATGTGAAAAATATTTATCTTTTACTTATATTAAATCTTAATGCGTGAGCACTTTATCTTGTATTTTAATTAGGGCTCAATTTAAATTTGTTCATATATTTTTTATACTAAAATACTATAAAGAAGTGTAAATGACTTTAAATAACTTAAGTTGTAAAATTTTTAATGCTTCAATTAACATAAAGAGCATTCTGTATGATAATTCTACGTTAAAAAACTGATTGGGAAATTTATCAATATTTTTATTGAAACTGTCTTATTTCTTTTAACGAGGCTCTAAAAAACGAATTTGATGTTAATGAACAGTTTTCATAAAAAATAAGTAAGATTCCTAACATATGATATGAAATCCGAAACGTATTGAAAACACAATTACTGTTATACCTTTATTTCATATAATTATATACTTTTCTGTTAATTCCGTCTAAAATTATTATTTCTTTCAATAATTATAAAACACCTGTATAATAAACTAGTAAGTGTTTTTTCTTCCTCAAATATGTGTGTGTGCGTGTCTTTTTCTCTAACTATATATATTATTGCGCCATTTTTATAATATTCACTTAATATTTATTATTATCTGTTAAGTCTAAAAAATTGCATACCTACTCTTATATTAAATTTGCCAAAAGCCAAATATGTCATAAAACTGTGTGAATTCCCTAATTAAACGTTATAACATTATTTTAATTTAAGTTTTATTAAACAGTGTGTCTTTAAGAATTATATATTCTGAAACTCTTCAATAAACTTACAACGGATATGAAACCATTTTATCGAATATATCGAATGCTCAAAACGCTTTGTTCATGCGTAAAAATACTTCTCTTATATGTCGTCTGTATTTTTGTCTCTCTCATTTTTAGTGCATCAAATAATAAATCAAACCTGAATATGCCAAATCATGCCTTGTTTTTCCTTTAAATCGAAAGGGAATCTATTTTGAATTTCTAATTGTGTTATAAATCAAGCAAAACCTCAAAAATAATTCTCCAATCATCGTAGTACAAATAAAAAGCATGGAAAGTAAGAAAATCTAATCTATTAACGACTTTGAACGAATGAGCTTTATCGGTAAATATAAAAACCCTAAATCATCAATCATATGTATATTTTTCTTGGAGGTTTTAAGAAAAGATTGGATCTAAATTTCTATACTGGACAGACAGTTAGGTATAGGCCATTTATATTCGGTTTCTTTCTTAAATTTGTTGTATTAAATAGCTGAAATGACCTATTGTTTCTATTATTGATATGTCTTTTAATAAAATAAGAAAAAAGTTTTTATCGGAAGTCATTTAGAAATAAATCATTGGTCAAAGAACAGTGTCAAAACATAGCGGGAATATCGCCATTCATTTTCTCTACTCCATTGAATTTGTTATATATGAGAATCATTAGGTTCCAAAGGAACAATGCATTTTATAGAACTCAGACATTTTAGCTTATAAAATTATTTATCTTAAATTGCAAGAAAATATATGTAATGTTTTTTACGTAAGGTCATTTGAATATTTAGCTACTTTTTAATTAATATTATTTGTATTTCGAATATAAATATTGAATGTATCACAATATTTTTTTCATATACTGCCACTGCAAATTGTACTCTTAAAATATCGTACACAAATACAGAAAATGCACACTGTTTCTTTCAAAAATATTAGTTGGATTTAGTTGCTTTAAACTAGAGTTTCCAATATTTCTAAGATGTGTTCGTGACTTAAATGCCTAAAATTGACTAATTAAGAATTTAATTATATAAAAATGTTTTTCTCTTTATCTTTATAGAAATGATTTTGGAAACTAAAAAACAAATCTTTAAGCAAGCTGCCACGACAAATATTTCTGACAGTTGTGTGTTTTATTCGTAAAATAATGTATACATGTTGCTCTACTTGAACTAGGAACTGTGATAACACTATTTGACTAATCAGTCAAATACATTTTTTCTGTGCATCTTAAGGTATCGACTACCCTAAAACTGTGAATTTTGCCGAAAACTGACAAATTTTCTTATGATTTTATTTTATGGGCCATTTTATTAGCTCTATAAAAATACCAAGTTTATCATTTTAAGTTTACTAGAATAAAAACTACAAGTGTTTTAGTAAAAGCAGATGCCATTACTTTAAGCAAGATGTCATACTTTAAAACGCGTTTTACTCGAAATGTGATTTTTTGAAAATAGTCAAACGGGGTAAGCGATTGCTAAAAAGGTTTTGAACATAATTAACTGAAATTTTTTCTGTAAGTTCTGTATAATAGTAGAACTGTTTTAACCTTTAGATTTATCAATCACTGTATTATTACAAAATTTACAGTCCTTTATGTGAATATAATCACTTTCTTTTTAAGCATTTTCATATAGTAACCGAGATAAAGTGCTCTAGCTTTTGTAAAAAAGAAAATATCTCTTGTCCTGAAAGTCATTTCAAAATTGAATAATATAGCAACACATTAGATTGAAAAAATTGAAAATTTGTTCATAACCTTTGGTGCAGAATGGGCCGCGTTTATGCTATTTTTTGACAATTTTTACCTATTTTTTCCCATTTTAGTAATAATAATTTATTTTTCTCTTCTTAATTTTAGCACATTTTTTTTAAAAATGCATTGAACAAATCTAAAAATAGCAAAAAAAATATCCCCATACCTCCTTTAAAAAAAAAAAAAAAACTTTGTCGCATCTAGTCGGATACCTTAATTTAGCCGCACTAATTAGAGATATCAGCTCCCAAGGAATGTACTAGACCTGGTAAAATACTAATCGACAGCCCCTTTAAAATAAAAAAAATGCATCACATACACTTAGATAATATAACTTTGAAAACAAGAAATCATTAAATGAGACTTTTTATAACTTTATATTACTTATAAGTTACCTTTTTTAAAAATGAATGCAAATAATAGCACACTAGTTGTGCAACACTGTACAACAAAATGCACAATATTGTGCATCTGAAAACAGATTTCTAAAGAAAATATAAATATTGAAGTAGAAAATAGTAACTTCTTCGATTTGATAGGTTTTAAAGTTTGGCAAAACGTACTTAAAAATTAAATGTATTTTTAATATATATAATTCAATTTAATTTTTTAAAAATTTTCCTTCAAGTAAAATGGATTTTAATAGTAGTTGCTACTTTAAAGGAAATGTTACATAACTTTGCATATATATTTCATATTGATATAAAATATTTGGTTCACACTTCATTTTCCAAGTATATTCAAATATGATTTTCAATAACCAATTAAAAATTAATCAATAATATAATCATTTATTATAAATAATGAACTAGAAAGTCATAATCAATAAATCATTAAGGACGATTAAATATAGAATTCAAACGATCAGATAGAAGCTGCTTTGAAAACAAATTACTGAAGACTAATTTAGATAACAGGTAATGTGTTTGATGAATTTTAAATTTATGCCTTCAATGGGATGTGATTCTAATGCTTTAATGAAGAATTGTGATTCATAAATGCAAATATCTAATGAAATGCCTAAATGCTGTGCTCTTAAATCAAACTAGTTTAGAATACAGTAAGATTTGCGAAACTTTATTTATAAACTGAAAATTAAAACTTAAACACTTTAATAACTATTCAAGAAAAAATTAACCAAAAGTTTTTAAGAAAGACTTTTTATAATTTACGAGCACTTTAACATACCACTTACGAAAATTAAGGCTTTTACAATTATAAAGAGATAAATATTTATATTTGAATATATATATATATATTTAGATAGTATACATTGATGGATAAATGTCCTTAGAAAAATATAAAAGCTTTTCGTTAAATTCTTATTTGTTTAAGATGAGAAAATATGTTAATATTATTAGTATACAGAGTCACATTCCTCGACTGGATGTATAGTTGGTGATTATTTTCCACGCTTACTAATAATCTATTGTGTGTGCGAAAATACTTTTCTATTACTCATTTAAAAACATTTTAAGAATTTTTTATAGTTGAAGCACAATTTAAGTAGGGCTATTTTCTTTTTCAGTGACATTTCTTTTAAGTCGGTTTTGTTACATTTAAGCTCAACTAACAAGAATCTTATACCATGAACTCAATGACTATCACAGTTTCACATTGACCGTATCTGTTATTTGACACAATATTCCTTATGTGATAACACCGTCAACTCTAAGCAAATATCGCTGATTTTGGTTATTACGTTGTCCAAGTTGTGTTGTTTCAATGGATTTTAATTCGCATCAAACTTTGAAGCTACACGACAGCCTGGTATTTCTGAACCACGGTCAAGTAATAAAGACAACATCTTCGCGGCCATTTCTTTTGCAAAATTTAACACTATGCCACAGCAAGATTTTCAGTCTTGATAGATTTAACATGCATCAGTCCTTCTATACGACTCATCTTCGATTAAAATATATTTCGAATACGTGACTCAACAACACCAGTTACGAGTACGTGGCCATGAACAATCGTCTAACAAGAGAGAGGTAATGTTTAAATTCTTTGTTTTTTGCACACATTTGATGCTGTGGATTAAAAAATATGAATTCCCTAAAATTTTCTAAAATAAATAATTTTTAAAGTTCTTTGTGTTAAACCAGCGTTTCTCAAACTGTGGGACGCGCACCCTAGAGGGGCACGAACATATTGAAAAGTCGAAAACAAAAGGTTATTTAAAAAATATTAATTTACTGAAAGTAACCAAACAAAATACATTCTACATAATAAAAATAAAATACACATTTACACTGATATAATATCTAATTACTTATAAATCTATTAATACTGCACAATGCATTTTATAATTATTTTAGCAATACTAAGTAAAGAAGAATATTAAAATAATTACCAATGACCCCATGGGTTTGTAATATATTAAATTATATAAAAATTTAACACTTATCTTGATAATCTGTACAATTTAATTAATCCTTTATTACCAAGGTCCTTGTATTGCATTTCAAAACCTTCGGAATAGTTTTACGGATAGCAGTGACAGAAAAGATCGTACTTCGGAAAGACGCATATATATGTCCGTGGGCAAAACGTTTATATACGCCAGTGGCACTTAAGAGGTTAAAGTCGTATTGTAGCTTTAGTGTCAAAATATTGTATTATTGAATTAAATACGTTGTTACTATATGGAGGGGGTCGATAAAAATTATGATTGAATATTGGGTCGCAAATACTTAAACTTTGAGAAGAACTGTGTCATGCTCTAACTCGAATTCTACGTTTAATAAATCAATTCCTATCGTTTGACCCTTATAGCACTAATTAATTCTCCCATGAATCGCGCTTGAATCAATCAAAAGACTTGATAATGCAATATTCATTTATATATTCCTTATGCAATGTTACTTTTGTTTGGATATTTGCATACAGTTTCTCCATTAGCTTTTTAGCTCAAAGTAAAAGGCATTTTCTTCTGTTGTTAGGCATAAAGCTTCAGAATACCAGTAGTTCTCAATACTTAGACATAATCCTTTTTTGTGAGGTAAAAATATGTATATATATATATATATATATATATATATATATATATATATATATTCGCATCACAAGTGTGTTAAAAGCTCTGTTTCATTTCTATTCTCAGAATAAATATCTACCCTTCTGGATGATAGATACTGAAGGCTGAGTAATTTTGAGGAATCTACTTTAAAATTATTTATTTCTTAAAATGTACATGTTTTTTTCTTACAATTCATTTTGATTACCAATGATCTAAAAATATGATTATACGTAATATTAACTGTCGCAAACTTAATTTTAATAAAAAAATAATCTTTTAAATTGTTTTTTCCTCGAAAAGAGAATTTCCCTTGCCTTTTTCTGAAGCAGCAAATAGAAAAAGGAAAAATCAAATCCCCCAAATTTTCCTTCGGCATGCCTTGATCTCTTACAGGTGACTTTCTCTCTTTTACATTCCTGAATTCAATAACCGTGAGAGAAGAAAAATTGAACTGAAGTATTCTCAGTAAAAATCAAACCAAAATAAAAAAACAAATAGCTTTCTCTTATCTTAAGATTTGAAGTGGGATTTTTACAGGTAGCTTATCACCAGATCGAAGATGAAATGTCAGCAAAAATCCGTTCATATATTCTATTTTCAAACGGAATTCTATACAATATGACTATTAGAATTAAGAATATTTTGCAAAAATGCTCTTTTACACCAAGAATAGCTAATTCTGCGCTTTTTTTAGTGAATATTTTACCCACTATATTTGAATGTTTATACCTTGTACAAAATTCCTGGCGTCTCACTTTTGTTTGCTTTAGAATTACTAAGAATTCATTATATATTTACGTTGCGATCGATCTTTTATTCACTCTTTAAGTATATGAGAGAGAGAGAGATAAACGTGTTTTTAGAATCATTAAAGTATAGAGCATTTTGTTCAAGAACTTTTGATTCCTTTTTTTAGTTCTTACAACAGTTCACTCTCTCCCTATATATATTTATTTATATATATATATGTCTTTTTCAAATTTTCAATCGTTAATAAAATACTTTTTATTCACCCATTAAAATACATTTTTTAAACTGATAGTGGATGACACTTGGTGTTAATATAGTTTTTTAAATATTAATTCATTAAATAAATTTTATTTTTTAATTTTAAATTTATTCTGTGTTATTTCTAACGAAGTTTGAGCTAGATATAACAGATGGAGCCAGTAAGTTTTTCTAACGAATTTTTCTTGGTTTCAAATACTTAATTTTTTTTCCATCCACTAAGTTCAAATACATTTTTTTCAACTTGTAGTGGATGACACTTGATGCAAAAACAGTTTTTTCAAATATTAATCTATTGATTCAATTAAATTAACTAAAATAATTTTTTTGTTGACCTAAGTAGGAAATGACTTAATTTTTTTATATTACTTGTTACAATTAAAGTCGCAATAAACTAACATGCATTATCTAAAGTTTGAATACGGTTTATTTCAAATAAAATTTGACATGAATTTGAATAACTCACAATGGGAAATATTTGCACCGAAATATTTAAACTGATTATGTTTCAAGCTATCTATTAGTATTTATTTTTGATTGCTCCACCTAAGTGTTTGATACAATTTAAATTTAAAATACTGCTAATTCAAAGTGTCTTGAAATGATATTGACAATAATGATTCGTTAATTGGAAAAATGTTTTTGGTTTTAATTGTGTTTCTTTAAACTTGATTCCATTTACAGTTTTTGAAATTTTCATTTGGGTTCTGGGTACGGTCAGGCAAACATTTTAGTAAAAGTTCTTTTGTTGTTAACTCTCTAAATACATGTTTAAAAATTATGTATATGTTTGAAATATGTTATTTATCTAGATAAGAAATGGTTCTGTGAGGGAATGTTTGTAGATATACTTTTCTCCAGAAACAAAGACATTTGTTGTAACCGCAATAGCTGTTGTTTACATTTTAAAACTGCAATTACTCGGGTATTAAGCTTTAAACCTATACATGTTATACATTTTTGGATTCAGCATTAACTTTACTTTTTCTTAAGATAAAAATCAAAAAATATATTTTTCGAAAGTGAAAAACGTCTTGGTTCACTTAAAGTAACAAGGCGGTGGGTGCCCAATCTCCGGCTAACGACGGAGCAACTCCCATTGTACCAATTAAACAACTGTATATACACATTCCTTAAATTATAAAACTGATTTTTATATGCATTATGTTGCTCTATTTTTTTCCATTATATTGTAAGCAGGTTAAAAAATGAATTTCTAGTCTTCATCTCCACATTTTAGTTTTGTTTCTGTTTAGTACCTCTTCAAAAGCAATGTCATTAATCATCTTTTCTTCTAAATTGCCCTAAACTTCTATTCTGTCCTTGCTGCATTTTGATAGAGCCACCTACGTATGTCCACGAGTAAATATTGTTTCATTCGATGCTACATATAAATTTTTTTTTCCAAAACTCTGCTCCTTTTTACGACCCATTTTTACTAACTATACCTAACTATATGCATAAATAAATTTATTACATCATCATGATTTTTTTATCTATAGAGAGAGAAGTAATTGTTTAAAAAAATATAAGATTTCAATGTAAATTTGATTGAAGGTATGATTTAGAAAATACTTGGTAGACAAAATATTAGACACTATTTTTTAGATCGCTTTTTGGAGAAATTTTGGAATGATACTATAAACAAGTAATACAATTTTTTTTCAACTTCAATTTCAACTTTGTTAGAAAAAACGTACTGACGCCATCTGCAGCAGCTAATTGTAACTACGATGGAAATAACGCAGAATAAATCTTAAATTAAAAAAAATTTAATTAATGAATTGATATTTGTGAAAACTATATTAACATCAAGTGACATCCACTATAAGTTTAAAAAAATTTATTTGAACTTGATTGGATGAATAGAAAGTATATTATTAACGATTTAAAATTTGAACATGATAAATACATAAATATATAGAGAGTGTGAGCTAATAGTAGAAATTGAAAAAGAAATACAAAATGTCAAGGAATGGAAATCATAAACTTTTATTTTACTAAAAGTACTCTATATCACAATATATATATTTCATTCTGAATCATACACATTCTCGTTTTCTTCATCAGCATAAAATCATCAGAAATATTTTAATCAATATTGTTTAAAAATACTGGAACTAAATACACAACGGAAGCTGTACTTCAAATTAGACATAGGAGATTAATTTAGAAAAAAATCATAATTTATTCGAGGAGTCAATTTTATTCTTGAGAGAGAAAATAATTCTAGATATATAATGAAAACTCATATTAGAGAAATGCAAATAAAGTAGGACACATACATCATTACTTCTTCGATAAAATAAAAGTAGTTCTAAATGTAAAATTTGTATTTATATTATATATTCCAATACTCCAAGAGCACATCAGAACTTCTGCATTATGTTTAAAGTATTACATCGAAAGATCCACTTTCATGAACAAGTCGCACGAACTTGCATAGAAATTACTTCTTAACTAGAATATATATGCTTAACTGCAAGTAACGTTTATTTATTATAAGCACACACATGTTACAGAGTAATTCAAATAATCTTTCCAGGGCTTTTGGTGAGTGTTTTTTTTAAAATTATCTGATCTAAAAATAGGTTATAGGTATCATAAGATTTCCAGAAGAGGGTATTTAAATTTTCATACAAACCACACATCCTTATTCTTAAGATATTTCTACTCAAGGGTAGTTAAAAATAGGGTGTATACGAAAGATTCATGAAGATTATGCTCATCCCTGTGTTTAATGAATTAGCTGGATCTTTACTGTTCAGTAACGTTTTTATACAATAGTTCTTGGAAAGCCGATATATTTCGTTGAAGATTATTTGAAAACCTTGGTGAAAGACTAAAGTTACCAGCCTGTGTGTTGACGAGATCCCAAAGATGTTCTATCGGATTAAGTTTCGGAGTAAGTTTTAGAGATCAATTTTTTGTCATTCACTACAAATTTTGACTTTTAAAGTGCTTAATAACAAAAAAGGCAAAACATACTAGCTTGGTGAGGTTATCCGTTAAGATTAATTTATCATCAATCTTAATGAGCAAAATTACGAGCATCCGGTGTGGTACATGAAGCAAGAAACTTTTTTCCCCAATATTTCCAAGCAGGCAGATTTATTCAGTCGTATATTTCAGCCAGAATGACTACCGAGACTCTGATCTCACAAAACACGGTTTTACCTTCTCTAAAATTGCGTATTTCAAGGATGTTAGTGGTAATACACCGATGAGAAAAAAATCCCAACACCAAGAAAAAATTGTTATAGGCTTATGAAACTATGTCAATACATTTGTCAAAATAATATATTCAAGTGTAAATAAAGTTTCAAATCACAGATTAATGCAAGCAAGATAACAGACCTTTCAAATGTGAAAGGATAGTGTATTATTAACTGGTGTAATTGGCAGAATTTTGAACGTACAAATATTGGATATCAATTTGTTACAATTTAATGTGCCTGTCTGGTCTCAACAAAAGCTATAATTTCTGCTGAACGAGCACTGCGGTTCTCCAAAGCCTTGCGGCGTATACGGTGGTCTTCTGTGTTTGTGGTGATACGTGCGTGGTTGGACCAGGAATTTATTCAGATAAAACCTTCTCGAGACCACTGATGCCAACAATTATGCCCAGTGGATACATTTTTAGGATGATTCGTTCTCGGTAATTTCCGTTCCATAAGCACATGAGTTACCTCAAGACCAAAAAGATCACATCAGTCCGGAGGCAGTTAGGGGCATATATTGGTACCACCGCCACACACTCCCCTACCAGCGAGTCGGTAAGGCGAACGAACGATATCTTTGTTATGGTGAGAGTGAGAGTTGTTGCGTCATTAGGTTGTGACGGCTTGAAGGTTGTGTCATTAGGTTGTGACGACTTCGAAGGTTGCGTCATTAGGTTGTGGCGGCCTGAAAGTTGTTTCATTTTTTGGGTGTGACGGCTTGTGGGTTGCGTCATTCGTATGAGACGGCTTGTGGGTTGCGTCATTCGTGTGAGTCGACTTGTGGGTAGCGTCATTCATGTGAGACGTCTTGTGGGTTGCGCCATGTGTTTGATGGCTTGGTTACATTTGAGGTGGATAGATGGTACCACGACTGATGTGCGAAGGTTGCGTTTGTTCGAAGTTCCCAGGGTCACCGACGAAGGAGATTCGTTATCTGTATCTTCTGATCCGTAAGCACATGACTTACCTCAAGACCAAAATGTTTACTTCAGTTCGAAGCCAGTTAGTGGCTTACATAGATACCACCGCTACACATTCCTACCAAGTGTTTTGCAATATCGTAGAAAGAAAATTCTCCTTTTCTTAGCTATATTTTACGACCTCACTCAAACTCAGGAAACTGTTGATTCCGACTTCTTCGTCTTTTTAACGGCATTCTTGACTAATATCAACTCACTACGTCAAATCTCAACGATAAATACCGCTCTTCGTGAACTTCACTGCGAGTATTTAAAGTACACCTGATTCGCTTGGTGCCATTCACGTCACTTATGAGCCTAACGCTAAATTTGAATTAAAGTCATCTTTCAAATGTATATAAACACGTCTACCAAATTTCGTTTATCTAGCGTAACTCCTTTTTGGTCTTGAGATTTTTTCCCCATTAGTGTATTTGGTATTTAGCCTTTTTCCAAATCTGTCTCTCTCGCAGCACATGACATTACTCACTTTATAAAGTAAACCACGAGTGCAGAAGCCCCTTTCTGTCTAGTTTAAATAAAGTATTATCTTGCCTAATCCAAATAGAATGTGTTTTTTGTTTTCAATTAAAGGGGACACATAAAAGGAGTACTTTTACATAAAATCCTGAATTGTGATTGTGCAGACATATTGGTATCATAGCAACCATTTTCATCCCTGTTACAAAACAATGATTTGATGTGAGTTGAGGCACACTTGTATTTCCTTCTACTTCGCATCGAAATAGTTAAAAAGCGATTTCACGCTGAGATTTTAAATTGAGGGTGGCCTATAATCAGTCTTGGTATTGATTTTACGGATTCAACTTGACTTCAAAATCGGATCACTCTACAAGACATATTTTATATTTCTAGCAGTATGAACTCGGAAAAAATCCGAGTTACATCTGCGACAAACGATTTGTTGCCGCAGATGTAACAAATCGGTTAAGCGAACTGAAAAATCACAAACACTATAAAATTATGTTTTCAAAAGTGTGCAGATGATGTTTAAAAAACGTTCGTATATTTTTTTATTTGAGGATGGTTTTGGTACTCCTTAAAATACGACTGATTCCTTTGATCTACTGAAATTATTTTATTCAATCTATGATTTGTAAAGAAGTGATGTGAAGATGTTTTAAACACAATATTATAATAGTTTATATATATATATAAGGACGAGCGTTTATGTTATTATTCCTTATTCTAAGAAAAATGCGGAGAAACAATCTATACTGTTTCTTTCTAAATTATATACACAATGGATGGTGTCTATTTAAGAAGCGATCCATCATCATTTCCACTTGAATGGCAAAACGGGTTACAGACAAAGTTTTTAAAAAAATTGGTTTGCTTTAAAATGTGCTTTAGGTTTGTTTGTTCGGGGGGGGATCCAATATTTGTATATATTTCATGAGATAACTACTGGTAAAAAAGCATACTGAAAAATGCCTTACACACACACACGCACGCACACACACACACACACACCAATTAGAAAATAGTGAATTTAGTAAGGGCTGAAAGATTTCAGATCGAATGATTTAAATAATATCGGATTATGGATGTTTACAGGTCTTTACATTAACTAAAAGTTTTATAATGCTTTGCTTATAGTCTCATAGTCATTTGGAGTTTAAATACAAATGTTTAACTGGTGAGTTATTGAAAGAGTGTTTATTAACGTAGAGTTAAAACATCACGAGGGTGGGAGGTGCCAAAAGAATGGAGCTTGCCCGAAATGACTTAAAGCTATAAATTTGTCCCGCGAGAGACAACCACCCTCGCATTCAGCCTTAACTGAACGAAAACTTTACGGAGTATTTTAGATCGTACAGGAGAGCTATTGGCAATATATCTCGTAATTTTAAGCCACGGTCAAGTGAAAAGGACGACACCTGAGCTGGTATTCCTCTCTTCTAAGCTCCGCACCATTCCAATGTGAGGATTTTGAACCACGATATAATTAACATGCATCAACTTCTCTACATGGCGGATCGACAGTACTCGAGATCGTGATCCGACAAGCCGACAATGATTTGAAATTGGCAATGATCATTGTATTGAAAAATACGAAATAGGAGATTTAGATCGAATCAATTAGTGGACTGTAGAAAGAATTTGTGAACAGCCTCGAATTTAAGAATCAAAATGACAGTGAACAACTTATTATCTTAACAGAAGGGGAAAATAGAAAGTCTGTAAGATCGGTTGTCACATAAATAGATTTGTTACTATCAACCATTTAATGTGAAACTCATGCACAGGTTACCATTTAGTTAAGTGCGTACACAAATTTCAAACTAGTTCAGACTATTGACAGCCATCTTGGATTACTATGGGCTGCTTATCCTTCATATCTGTGTATGATGTTCTTGTCCAATAACAGTAATGTCAGGCCCGATAAGCTTGGAAATGTGTTCGTTCTCAACTTTGTTCTGACAACTTATATATGTCAGGCCCGATAAGCTTGGAAATGTGTTCGTTCTCAACTTTGTTCTGACAACTTATATAATTGTATTTGGGAATGGAAGGATTCTGTCAGTACTATTGAATAGATCATACATTTATAAATTCACAATATAATTTTTTATTCTGGGAAATTTTGATTTCTGTTGATAGTCGTCCCTTTTTCTATTCAATCTCAGTGTACTTACAGCAAAGCTGAGCATAAAAACTACTACGAATTGTAAGGTTCCTGCCTGAGCGCCTAAAGCTGTGGAAGAATTGGAAGGAAGACGAGATCGTGATCCGACAAGCCGACAATGATTTGAAATTGGCAATGTGATTGTATTGAAAAATACGAAATAGAGATTTAGATCGCAATTAGTGGCCTGTAGAAAGAATTTGTGAAACAGCCTCGAATTTAAGAATCAAAATGACAGTGAACAACTTATTATCTTAACAGAAGGGGAAAATAGAAAGTCTGTAAGATCGGTTGTCACATAAATAGATTTGTTACTATCAACCATTTAATGTGAAACTCATGCACAGGTTACCTACTTAAGTGCATGTACACAAATTTCAAACTAGTTCAGACTATTGACAGCCATCTTGGATTTACTATTGGGTGCTTATCCTTCATATCTGTGTATGATGTTCTTGTCCAATAACAGTAATGTCAGGCCGATAAGCTTGGAAATGTGTTCGTTCTCAACTTTGGTTCTGACAACTTATATAATTGTATTTGGGAATGGGAGGATTCTGTCAGTACTATTGAATAGACATACATTTATAAATTCACAATATATTTTTATTCTGGGAAATTTTTGATTTCTGTTGATAGTCGTCCTTTTTCTATTCAATCTCAGTGTACTTACAGCAAAGCTGAGCATAAAAACTACTACGAATTGTAAGGTTCCTGCCTGAGCGCCTAAAGCTGTGGAAGAATTGGAAGGAAGACTAGCCATACTTCAAAAACAATCCAATTTATTCACAATATTAACCACAACTCCTATTCAGTCGATGAGGGATTAGAGATGCATCCAATTAATAAATCTGAAGACAATCAACGAGGTACGCGAGCTATGAGAATACTTTAATTAACACACTTACTTAACTCAATATCTCTGATTTCTTTGCTGTTTAATTTGAATTCAATCTCCAGTGAAAACTCATCACCTTAAGTAATTCAAATATCAAATATTAAGTATCCGTGATTCGCATTTAATTTTATTAATCTCTCTATTGCAGTCTATCCTATATCTCTCCCTCTCTAACCTGAAAGCCTAGACTATATATAGTAGTCTTAACTTATATAATCACGCCCTCTTCTTCTTCGAGGAGGAGTTTTATAATAAAATAATTTTTAAAGTCCAGAAAAAAATTCCCTTAAGAGGATTGTTAGTAAAAAGATTGCACATATAACCATCACAGACTTTTGTGCAATTTCGTACTGAGCTTTCAACAAAGTAATTCTCAGGTCATGGTTCAATTCACAATAAAGCCTGTTGAATACTTCCTAGATCACCAGATTGCCCGGTTTCATCCCCATAAAACATATTTAGACCTATTGCAAAGAATGCGTAATTATTTTAGAATGTTATAAATTTAGCTAGTCATTTAGGTTAGAAGTCTCGAGTAATAAGATCCAATAACATTTACAACACGCGGGGAAGAAATCCCATCAAGTTAGATAGAGATCTGCTATTTATTGATTTCATTACGCAATGATAGGACTCTGGAATAAATGATGTAATTATTTTTAAATTATAGTTACATATTATTTTATGCATGTTTATGCCACTCAATAATTTTTTTATGTTGTTTCGACTTTTAAATCTTAGAGCCCATTTATTTAAAAAAAAAAGTACCCAGACACTTGGATATTTTTTTCATAGTCATGGTGTGATCGAAACCAAATTATAGAATATCCTTTACATTATCTTATTATATTTCCATGTAATAAAATATTTAAAAACAGATATATATTCGTATAAACATATTAAGTTTTATTTATGATAAATTGAATAAGAAAGAATTTTCTATAAAATATTTTTAAAATTCATGTCTCCATTTTGCGTAATTAATTTAATAATATCAGCTGTAAAATAAATATTCGGAAATATCTCTAGAAAGTAGCATCTACTTTCCAATTTCAAAAACTAAAATAAAAATAATTTGTCGAACCCTAACTGGAATTAACTTTTTAAATAAAACTGTACTCTAAACTCTCCTTTTGAATACACAAATCTAAATTGAATCCTTACATAAAACTTATGTCGAATTATTTCCGGGATAGAAAAAAGTGTAGAAACAAAAACAATGTTTCCTGATTCCAAATATTCTGAAATTACATATAATAATTATGCATAAAGTTCTTTTCAACGAAATAAAAAGATTCATGTTCTAACAGTATAAACAGTTACGGCTTTAATGAGAAAACAAACTTTAATCTTATCACTGACAACAGTGAATGGAAGAAGTTTGGTAAAGTTTCCTAATGCTCAATATTATTTTTATGTATATTAGTTTATGTCGTAATGATAGTTTTATGCATATCTTATTTGAGAAGAAAGAATATTCGTGCAGAAATACACACAGAGAATGATAAATCCATATAACAATGCAAAGACAAGTTGTAGTTACTTATTGCATTGTGTAAAAACACATTTCTTTTATAAACTAAATATGATTTTTGTTATATCAAAGGAAATTTCTTCAAGAATCTCATTTGAGTGTGATTCCATTATAAAGAATTATATGTCTAATTAATAGTGAATTATCATTTTTTTTTTTTATTATAAACAGAGAAAGAAACTGTATTTTTTTCAGATATTTGAAACTCATTTTAGAAATATGCTTCAATTATTTATTGGAAAGTTCTGAGACCTTATTTATAAAACGTATTTTTAAATGTAACATAGCATATATATGTATAGTTCTGTTGATTCTCCATATAAAGTCATTGACATTAAAAAAGTTATAATCTATAAAATAAGTTAAAAAACTAAAAAAAAACACAATTTTATAATAAATCGAACAAAGATATTGCTGTCGCATCATCCTCTTTTTCACATTAAAGAATACTTTTCATGTTTGTTGTAATTGTATTAGCCATTGAGCGTTTCGTTTTAGGGTTGCAACTTAATCTTTTAGTCGCCAAATCTGGAAATGGGATCTAGAGTTAGTGACCAAATCGGAAATGGGAATCGTTATCCTGATGAATATTGATCCGGACAGTGACACAAAGTTATTAAATTTTGCATTATCATTGGTTCTTGACAAGTGTGAAAAATTTCGAATAAATCTGACCTTTTAAAAAAGGTAAAAATCGAGTTCAAAGATTACATTACATATAGGTGAAGCTAATAAAAGCGTGTTAAAAAACTACTGGAACTTAAAATATCTATCTTCCTTTTATAGCGTCTCCGGGTGTAATTTTGTCTTGACAGGTGAAAATATAAACAATTTTTTAATAAATAAATAAATTTTTTGAGGGTAAAATTAAATAATTCAATTCCATACACATTTTTGTAAAAGAACAATGTTCAAAAAGCGTAATATATTAAAAATAAAGATAAATCTGAACATAAGAAACATTTCTGTAAGAAATATTAAGTAAGTTTTTGAGTTACGCATGATATTTTCTAAAATAGTAGCCTTTGATACATAAAACTTCATAGAATTATATAATGCATCATTCTCTTTAAATCCTACACAGTTTTAGTATTATACGACTTTTTATTCAAAAAATTTAAAAATATTAAAAATTAAAGAAATTTAAAAATGAACTTATTTTTTAAAACAATATTATTTATTAATGTATTTAATACCAAAACCCTACAGTGTAAAAGGATATATTTGACTTTGAAAATCAAATTCGGGAAATACATATATTAATTTCGAGTCACGCATATCCCTAAGCCCTTATTCATGTTTTTATCCTTCTTAATGTATATGAACAAAAGTAATATTTTGTTATTTTCCTTCTTCCTAGTGTTGCAATTTGGATGGTAGCATTGTTCTTACGAAAAAAGTATTATTGTAGCATAGTATGCTTTTTTATTGTACTCCACTCATTTATTCTAGAACGATTTATGATCACTGATAATCGCGAGGGAAAAAAAGACGGGACGAAATTAATCAATTAATTGCAGATTGATACATAATAATAACACAGTGCTTCTCAAACTTTCAATATTTGCGACCCAGTATTCAATCATATAATTTTCATCACATCACGCTCCTTCTTCATAGAATAACACCAATAGTATGAATTCAATACCACTTTTCTTTGACTCTAAAGTTACAATACGACTTTAACCTCTTCAGAGCCGCTGGCGTATATAAACGCTTCGCTAAGCCAGTACCTTAATTTTTTTTGCCCCGACGAATATATACGTATTTCTTTTCTTTGCATTGATGTGCTTAAAATTATTCCGAAGGCTTTGGAATGCAATAAAATGACCTTGGCAGTGTGTTTTTACGATGTATATACTTATTTCAGAGGATTTGCTTATTTATTCCTTTCCTTTCTGCCCCGTTCCCATATACCACATGCGCTCGAATATTTGTTAAATAATGTCATTCGGGAGCGAATCACGTAATTTTTTTATCGACAATTAAGGGGTTAATTATAAACCGTACAAGTTATCAAGATAAATGTTAATTTTTGAATTTAATTTTATAAGTGACAAGCCCTTGGGGTCACTGGTAATTATTAAACTTGTTCTTAACTTGGTGTTGCAATGTTGATTATAAAATACATTGTGCAGTACTGATACATTTATAAGTGTATTACATCAGTGTAAATGTGCATTTTATTTTTATTATGTCATAATGTATTTGTTCTTTTTACTTTCAGTAAATTAATAATCTTTAAAGTAATCTTTTGTTTTCGACTTTTCAATATGCCTGCACCCCCTCGTAGTGTTATTTTTGTATTTCCTTAGTTATTATATTCCATGGTCAGGTAGACTATTATAATTCCAATGTATCTTTCTTTCTCAGTTCAATAATTCAGTTCATCTTTTGGCATTTTGTTTATTTTGCAGACAACACGGAAGACAAGTACACAGCACAAAGAACAATACATGAGTCTGACTCTACAAGCCAAACGAGTTTACACCAAGGATGACTTGCAGCTCTATCTATAGAATTAATATTTAATTTACAACATTATAATACCGCCCGGGAGGTGGGCCCCATAGTTTAAAAAAGGTTGAAGTAACATATATCTTAAAACTATCAATAACGTAAAATATTAAAGAAAGCAATTAATTCACTATAGTGTAATGAATATAGTGATTCCCCTATTGTCGAATATAAACACGCTTGTTATTAACGAGTAGTGAAGAATAATTTATTAATGTATGTATTATTTCTAGTATTTTCAATAAGTTTTTTTTGTTGTAATTTTCAGGAAGCATATGCATGTGAGTTACGTCCTGATTTAATAACTAATTTCATTTTAGCTCTATTATCTGAAACATGTATGAGTTTAGTATTAATGCTGAATGTTTAAATATAAATATATAAACTTATGTACACATGTATTAAAATTTATCGGATTGATGTTTTCATGTTCCTTTGCACATTTTTTGTTGCTGTCTTTCTTTGAACGCATGAATTGTATAAAAAAGAAAGCTTTTTTGAAAGTTTTAGTGAAAATAAAAAATAAAATTCCAAAGGATTTTAATTTAAAAGTAACTCGGCACAAAATTATATTTCTTTCAGCGTTTCAAATGGAAGAGTCTCAGGAAATAAGCAAATTAAAATGAAAATCGATTTGAGAAGGAAACAAAATGCTTCCAAACACTTCTTTTTCTTCGAGGTAATTTCTACTTTTTCTTTGGAGGGAGGGTGCTTCTGAATATAATAATTGTAAGGGAAAAAATAAAACCAAATGATTCCGAATTACATAATCAAAATGGAAAATGGAAATGTAGAGAGGATTTCTCCTCGTGTCTTGAAAGGTGATTTTGGAAGGTGAAACTAAAACGAAACAAAGACAATAAGGAAAATATTCTCCGCTACATTGCTAGTTCTCACTGTAACTTGTAGATCTGTACAGATGGATTATTGGATTTCAAAGTATCTTGTACAATTCCTTCTTTTAATCTGAGAATTTCAGTCTTTGTTATCTATCAATTCTCCTTTCATTTAATCTAATCGAACAAATTCTCAGTTTCTTGAGGGTTCTTAGGAATTTAGTTGTTAAGTCTATGAAAGAAGACTTTTAGTGCAGAGAAAGTATTTGGGTATCCTAAACTTTTCTTTATAGGAAGGTATTAATTGCACGTGGTGAGGATACCTGGCGTTTGAACTGACAATTATTGAAGTGTTGTGGTTCTATACGAAATAGAGTTTTTGAAAAGAATAGCCTTTTAGAATTGATATCATGTTTTATCTGATTAATAGGCAATTAGTCTAAACGAAAATAATGAAGATATTGATTGGAAATAGCTGTTAGGGTGCATACATTTTTTAATCCATTTTTATCAATAAAATGTTTTTTACCCTAAATGTTGTTTCGGGAAATAAAATTTAAATAAAAAATAAGAACTTGATATTATGTTTAAAACTTCAGGTTTAAATATTATTTTAAAATCTTTTAGAATGTGTGTATGGTATTTCCAAGGCATCATGTGTATAGGTAATAAAACAATACAATCCCGATAACGGTCATTAATTTGCATTGATAGGTGGTAAAATACGATAAAGACCGGAAGATGAATATATATAAACAACACTTAAAAATGAATTTCTAGAAACATATAATGCAATATTGAATCTATTATAAAGTAGTTTCATTGAATTATTTTATTCAAGTACACTGGGTAACACTGAAATTAATTTCTAGGGAAAGTACCCGATCCTGAAGGAATTTAAAGGGCCTGATGCGAATACCACATTGAAGAAAAGCTAAATGACTCTCGTTGTAAATATTTACGCGTTTTTTCACTCTTTTTCTTTTTTTTTATAAATGGCTCTAAAACATAATGTATTATATAATTAAATATTTTATTATATTTATTATACATTTTAAATTATCATTATTATATTTAAATAACATATATATGCATCCAATTAATATTATGCGACATAGAAATATATTCCATTAATATAATGGGATGAATGGTTTGGAGAAGCCTACTAACATTGAATATTGTTATTTCTGCATGGTACCACTGGCTTTAAAAGATTCTGGAAAAGAAAAAGATGAGGGAAATTGAAAATAGCCTAATGCAGAATTTGCTCTGAGACCTGTCTCACATGGCAAAAGGCTCCTAATTCTGATCATTCTATGTGTTTTTCTGTCAGTTCTGGAGGATCTCGAGGTGTCACAGAAATCTCCTCAAGGATCAAGTGACTTTATTTCCCACACACCACCTGCTCTTCGATATTTTTGTTCGAAAAGAAGAAAGTCTTGAGTTCTTTTACGAAATTGAAGGCCTACCAAATGAACTCCATATTCCACATAAGCTCAATTAATGGCAGCTGTCTATAGAAGCTTCAAAACTTCGAACATTAAAGTGGTTTTGCTGAGTGATAGAACGAGTTTCCCTCCATTCTAATTGAATAGGTTATGTAGACAAATGAAATATTTAACACAATTTAAAATAGCTTTAAAAATATGAACTACATTAAGCGTGGATGGCAGTTCTGCGCTGAACTAAAGGTTTCCTCCCATGGATTTGCAGCTAGGTTTACAGCATGGATTATTATTTTTTTTCCTGTTTTGAAACAAGAGAGAAATCCATTTAGCCTCCCCCACCCCACATCAAGATAGTTTCGCCTCAGAAAGTGTTTTCTAAGTCCCGAAAAATGAATGTAGAATTTTCATTGTGACAGAATTGTACAACGTTTCCATTTCTCCATTGTATTCAAGATTGATCTTGTCAAAACTTGGTAAAAAATCTGCATAAGAATAAACCAGGATTCAAGCATCTGCATGAAAATTACTCCTCCATTCAGAGTAGCAAAAATAAAATAAGGCTATTTTAAGGGTCTAAGTTGAAAAGTTCTTTAGAGTGTCAATGTTGAGAAATTTATTTGAAGTACAGAAAAATAAGCGAGGGATGCGTTATATCAAGTATCAACAACTTTCCAGGAGCCTAAACTACAAGGGTCTAGTTGAGGATACTTTGACTTTACTTGAGGATTTCATCTGATAATATATCCTATTAAATCCACTTCCTGAACTCCCACTTAAGGTATCCGACTACTTGCAACTTTTTTTTTTTAAATGGAGATATGGGATTTTTTTGTTGTTTTTAGATTTGTTTAATAGATTTTAAGAAAAATATGTTAAATTAAGAAAAGAAAATAAACTATAATTACTAAAATGGAAAAAAATGGGTAAACATTTACAAAAATAATATAAACGCGGCCCGTTCTGTACCAAAAGTTTATGAACAAATTTCAATTTTTTCAATTATGATTTGTTGCTATGTTATTCATTTTTAACTGACTTTCAGGATAAGAAATATTTTAATTTTTTACAAAAACTAGAGCACTTTATCTTAGTTATGTAAAATTGCTTAAAAAAACAGTTATTTATGTTAACATACGGAGCTGTAAATTTTGTAATAAAACAGTGATTTGATAAATCTGAAGGTTAAAACCCTTCTACAATTATACAGAGCATACACAAAAAATTGTACTTAATTATTTTCAAAACTTTTTGAGCCTCTTTTAAGCATTTAAAAAAAGCATATTTCGTGTAAAACGCATTGTATTGTATGACATCTTGGCTTAAAGTAAGGGCATCTGCTTTTACTAAAACACTTGTAATTTTTTTTTCTAGTGAACGGAAAATATTACACTTGGTATTTTTATAAAGCTAATAAGATGGGTTATAAAAAATCATAAAAAAATATCAATTTTTGCAAAGTTTACAATTTTAGGGTCGTCGGATACCTTAAATTTCTTTTCTGATAACTGTAGACAAATCAGTAATGAGCACAACTAACATTTTCATCAGGGCATTGTCAGCATGAAAAAACGGTTTCAGATGAATTTGTCTAGATGAATGTTGACTAACTATAGTTGGACGCTCATCAGAGATTCTTCCCATGTCCACATATTACACGGAAAGGGTGAAAAAGTAATAATAGGTCCGAAGTAGATTAAGGTATTCCTTACATGTATCACAATATACTACATGTGAGCACTTTTCCGAACAATGCGTTCAAGAAAACCATATTCATGTCCCAAACCAATTTATTTTCTTTTTGTCATATTCATGTTCACTATGAATTGGCTAAATTCATCTCAGAAGCAGAAACTTCTTGAAAATTTATTGCCTAGTGTAATTAATTAGAGACTTTATTTCATCATGTATTAGAAACTAATTTATATTTGTTTGCGTTATTTTTACTCTGCATGAGTTAGGAGGAGCTGGTGCTATTATCTACATTGAAAAAAATAAGGTGAATGTAATGATAAAAGTAATACATGTGGCTTTTAATTTATAAGGATATCATAAACACAACAGTGAATATAATCAAAATAATGCTATGAGTATTTTGGAATAATTTCTGCCTCTTGAGAAAAGTAAATAGTCTTCATTTTCAATATATATCAAGCAAACCAACCACAGTATGTATCTTAGATGGAAAGATTAGACACATATTTCTTACAAAAAATTTAAAACTATGAGAGTTTTAACTATGCATTAGTAGATTTTGATTTCCTAAAATTTCTTACTTTTAAAACAGTTTAGTAATTTTTTTTTTTAGAAAAAAATTGTTAAAGAATAATAATTTTGGTTTGTTAATGCATTAAATCTCAAAGTGCGGGGTATGTCCGCTAGGGGTGCTTATCAAAAAGTCGAAAATAAATTATTTTTTAAAAATAATATTATTTAAAAGTAGTTTATTTAAAATATATTTTACTTAATAGTAAAGTATACAAAATTTGATGCTTATCTTGATAATTTGTAAGGGGCATAATAAGGGTAGTATTGTAGCTTTAGCGTCAAATTACATTATTATTAAATTGAATGCATTGTTGTTGTATAGGGATAGGTCGCGATGAAAATTATGATTGAAAATTGGGTCACAAATACTGGAAGCTGTAGAAGTATTGCGTTAATGGATATCTTCAGAAAAAAGATTTGGAAGGAATGAAATGACCGGTTCCATCTTTGGACCCCTATCTGATTGAGCGTTAAAAGAGGTGCCTCCTTTTATTTCTCCGAGATTGTCTCTGGGTGGCTCCATGAATAGGAATTGCTTCTTTTTTCTCTGTTTGACATCTTAATTGACAGAATGGAAAATCGATACAGACAGTACATTGCAAATAGTGGAGGACATGTTTCTTATACTAAAACTCATTTATTAATTTTTTCCCCACAAAAATATCCAATTTGCTTTTATACCTTATGGTGGACTTTTGCAAAAAATTCTACTCTTTACTTGTAAACTATGCCTGGGATTTAAATTGTAAAGCTCCCCTAATAACAGTTCAAAGAACAATCCGATTAAACTTATTTTATTTGTTTTTAAACCGTCACAAAATTCGTTGCATTAAACACTTTAGAGACTTATGAACAACCTACAAAATAATGTAAGGTAAATAATTTGTTTTTGAATTTAAATGTCAACATATTGTATACTTCTGCTTGTTAAACAATTTCAGCTTCTTATAACATTATCATCGATACTACTCAAATTAAAGTGATTAGTATATGTAATTAGTGGATAAAATAGAAATCAATGTAGTAGAAGAAAAGTTGCTCATTTTTGAAAGAAAAATCTTAAGGAAAATCTTTGTGACTATTCAAGAGAACAATGAGTGTGTGGAAAATTCATGGCAATCATAAAATTTACAGGAAATATGGCAAATATTGCGGGGCTTACACTGTGAGAACTATAAAAGTATCCCGTGTTAGGTGGCTGGTGCATCTGTAGAGATATGCCGATACTTTTCTTACCAAAATAAGTGACTTTTCCAATTTCAAGGGACCAGACGTACAGTACGACCTCCTACACGATGGTTAGACGGTGTTGAAAATAACCTCAAACTAATGGAAATCAACTGATGAAAATCGATCGTGACCGATAGGGTTGACTGGGGGAGGATGAGCTGTGACGGTTCTATCTGAGATCCTTCTACTAATAATACTTTTGGAAAATTTCTCGTCTTTAAAAATTATTTTATTACAAAACCCAGCTTCGAAGAATAAGACGTGATCACGTAAATTAAGACTATTATACACAGTCTAGGCTTTCAGGTTAGTGAAAGAGAGAGAAGAGAGATATAGGCCAGACTGCTATCGGAGCAAAGTTTAATTAAATTGAATGTAAATCACGGGTATTTAATATTTGCTAATTAAATGACGACTGTCACTGAGATTAAATCCAGATTAAATAGATAAGAAATCAAAGTGATAGCCTTGAGTAAGTGTGGTTAGTATAACTGTTTCCGCATATCTCGCTTATTGTAGGCTTAGTGATTATTTGAAAGCATCTCTTAGTCTGGATCGATTATATTAATGCGGTGATTAATAATGTGAATAAATTAGATTATTTTGTTGAACTATGTCTAGTGTTCCTTCCAGTCCTCCTACACCTTTAGACACGCAGCGGAGAGTATTACGCTGCTAGTCAGCCTTGGTCTATTGAGGTTATGAAGGAAAAAAAACTTATATAAACAAAATATTTTACGTAAAATTTTTCTTTGGTTTTAATTCAGGATGAAATACATCACTCTAAACATAATTCATTCCACAACATTGGAAATATTTGACTTATATTCAGATGTTTAATGAACGGTTTTCTTTTATTTATATATAAATAAGTTAAGATACATAATTGCATTTATAAAATTTCGTGATAATCAATATAAATAAAGAATATCGTATTAAATATAGATATTAATTATTGGATTCACCTATATTCAGATTTAAGTAAGCTAATTTATTCAGCATTTAAAAGTGCAGCAAATCGATTAACAGTACTTCTACTTAATAACCCTACTTTTATTGCTTTAGTCTGTTACAGAAAAAAAATTATAAGCGAAATAACACACACATCTGAAATAAGAAAAATTTTCGAAATAAATATACTTGTGAGTAGAAATTGTTATTTCGTTTCTCGTACTGATCCTTTCCATTTTCTCAGTACTCGCTGTCAACGAAAATAAATTCACGGAGAACTTTTTTCCTTTGTCCCTTTTTTTATTTTTAACGATAGTCAAAATTGGACCCTATGCGATCGTTGAGAGAGCTAGAAACGTTTGGAAATAGTAAGTCGTAAAAATTGATGAGATGCCTTTGCTTCTAATTTTATTTCCTACTAAAAATACTTCTAAACGATTTTAGCTCGCTGGTCTAAGATGTAAGGGAAGTATTAGATTTTGTCCTACTATGCACTTTTAGGATTTGCTCGTAATAAGATGGTTACGAACCGTAAACAGTTTGTTTCACAGTTTCTGGTTCCGAATGGCCTAATTGAATTACGTTCATTTCTAGCTTTTCATAGAATAAAATTAATTCTCATTAATTTAATATATTTTAAATAAAGTATTTTGTGTCTATGAAGTAAATCTTGACTTGCAGTTCAAAAGAGAAGGTTAAAAATACATTAAAAGATGTAAGGATCTACCGGCGCGCCTAAAGGTGGGAGTGGATTGGAAGGAAGACTAGTCACATTTAAAAAACAATCTTATTCACAATATTAGCCTCAACTTAAATTCAACCAATCAAGGCTAAGAGATGCATCCAATTAATAAATCTGAGGACAATTAACGAGGTACGCGAGATATGAGAAGACTTAAATACTTAATACACATAATCAAGGCAATAGATCTGACATTTTTATCTATTTCATCTAGTTTCAATCTCCAGTGACAGATCGTCACCCTAAGTAATTCAATTATCAAATATTAAATATCCGCGATTTCACATTCTATTTTATTAATCACTGCTTTTCTAGCAATCTAGCTATCTCTCTAACCTGAAAGCTTAGACAATATATATTAGTCCTAATTTACATATTCATGTTTTCTTCTTCGCGGAGGAGTTTTATAATAAAATAATTTTTAAAGACCAGAAATTCCCAAGAGGACTGTTAGTTGAAAGAGCGAGGACAGAACCGTCACAAAGGGAATTTTGTGTGATGCAGTTTAAATTATTAAATATTCACGTTGAAAAATTCAAATATATTTTTTTCAACTAATTATCAATTATTATTTATTTTATTAATTAATCAATTACTGTTTCTTTTGTTATAGCAGAAACATATCTACGAAGGATCTGTAAGCGATCACCCCTAAAACAAAATGTAAGAATAGGAGTCGGCAACCTATGGCACGTAGCACAATTCTCAGTGGCACTCTGCACTACTCTATAAATTTGTCAGTTATTGAGAGGTTGAAAGTTGATAAATTGGAAATGGGCCTCCTTGGCAAACATCTTCAGATTTACGGATATTTAAAGAATTAGGAAAACATGTGAAAGATAAATTTACAGCTATTTTGTAAATTATTGAATGTCATTGTTGGAGAGATTTAATTATTTAATGAGAAAATTGTACGTACTCCGTTTTCTTTTTTGGTTCTCCATGTCTAAGTAAAAATTCTTTCCTCATATAAAAACATTTCGAGTCCGCAAAGAAGTTGTTTAACAATTTAATCCTCAGAATCGCGTTAAATAGAAAGTCACAATTTATACCATTGATTTTGCGATATGAAAGTAGAGAGGATTAAAATTTTATTTATCTTTTTATTTAATTATAATGAAGATAAATACTTATATTTTGTTATCTATTTCTTATTTTAATAAATATGTTTAAAAATACCTAATGTTTGTATAATTAAAGTTGTTTTGAATATTTTTGTTGAAGAAATAGTTATATGATATGCTGTTTATTTTTATGATAATAGAAATATCTTTAAATAATGCGAAATTAATTTACAATAAAATTAAAATATCTATATTATTGACCTCTTTTCTATAACTCTGCATGTTTTATCTCTGGAATTGGAATTTTTTCAAAAATGTCTTACTATGTCGCACGCTGAATCATATTGCTAGATTGTTTTAGCACGCCACTGTGTAAGAATCTACAAATGGTCTCATTTATGTCGTTCTCATGGAAGAATAAAAAAATACAAAACAATTCGGTTTAATTTCTGTAGTACTCTCTCTAAGTATTTTCTAAAGTTACGTATTGCACTT
>BMAO01019488.1:0-21080 GCA_019973975.1 Trichonephila clavata
GCTTTAATATTGTCGCGTAGAAGGAATAAGGCGATGTTATCCAATACACAATTTATTTTGTCGTAGTGTTTTACACGGCAGCACCACAACTGAAGACCTATCCAGCTGCAGTACTTTATAAACCTGGTGGAGGGTTCTAGAATAACCACCAGGGGAAAGATTAACATAAATTCAATTTACATAATTGCAAATGTCCATAATAATAAATAATGAAAGTCATGATAGAATTTAACAAACAAATATCTGGGAGGCTCGAACCCGAGCCACTTGCATTGTAGAGCAGGCTCTAACCGTTCGGCCACTCAGAGCGTATCAGTTTGTGACATTTCTCCCTCCTTAGGAGACACAGCGACCCGCTGTAGTTGTTTCGAACGGCTTCTTGTAATAGGTCCAAAGTAAACTTGTTTAGGGTTCCTTTTGTCAAAAACAGTCCGGACTGGTTCCGTTGGTAACTTTTCTTGTTCAATATCTTCTAGCTGAAGGTCAGGGTCTTATAAGGTTTCATTCGCAGAACATGTACCACGTCTCTTAATTTTCGTTTGGTGCGCATACTATCACAAGGTTCCACTTCATAAGTCACTTCGGATAACCTTTTTCTCACCCTATAGGGTCCAAAGTATCGCTTTAACAATTTCTCAGATAATCCAACTTTGCGGATTAGAGTAAATATCCAAACCAAGTCTCCCTCTTTGTAATTCACTATCCGATGTCTTTCATCATAACGGCATTTGTCTTTGTCTTGTGCTCTTGTTAGATGTATTTTTGCTAGTTGTCTAGCTTCTTCGGCCTTCATTATCAGGTTTTGAACGTAATCATTCGCTGATTCATCGGGAAGAAAGGGCAAAATGGCATCTAGTAGAGTATCCACATCACGTCCATGAACAAGAAAAAATGGACTGAAACCTGTCGTCTCCTGCTTTGCGGTGTTATATGCAAAGGTGACAAATGGAAGTATGTTGTCCCAATTCTTTTGGTCAACATCGACATACATGGCCAGCATGTCAGCGAGTGTTTATTGAACCTTTCCGTGAGGCCATTTGTCTGAGGGTGATATGCAGTAGTTAGCAAATGATGAGTCAAGCATAAATTATTTACTTCTTTAACGAGATTCGACAAAAATGATCGCCTCTATCGCTGATGATTTCCTTGGTGATCCATGTTTCAGTATAACGTCTTCAACCAGAAATTTGGCTATTTCCGTGGCTTCACCGCTTGGTAGGGCCTTTGTGATAGTAAATCGAGTGAGATAATCTGTACAGACAATTATCCATCTATTCCCTTGCTTTGTTAGAGGAAATCTTCCAAGTAAATCTATCCCTATTTTAGCAAACGGGATATCCCTGGCAATATTGGATGAAGCAATCCTGGAGGTCGCTGAGGTTGAGATTTTCGCCTTTGACACTCTCGACAATGAGACACATAGCGTCGGACACTGCGGTATAGGCCAGGCCAGAAATACTTCCGTCTGATTCGGTCGTACGTTTTGGCAAACCCTAAATGACCCGCTGTCGGTGCATCGTGAAGGCTTTTTAATACATCCCCTCTAAGATGTTTCGGTATGAACAATAACCACTGCTTTCCTAAAGGATCGTAGTTTTTTCTGTATAAAATTCCACTAATTTCTTTAAACTTTGAGAAGTCTCTCTTTCTAATCATTTCGTCTCGAATATTTGCTACATCAGGGTCTTTACTTTGCTCACTTTCGAAATTGGTAATGGTATATCTTCAGTGGGCTCTTCTTCAATTTTAAGCAGCGGGCTCCTCGATAAGCAATCAGCATCCTGGTGCTTTCTTCCGGTCTTGAAAACTATTTCCACATCGTACTCTTGAAGACGCAAAGCCCACCTTGCTAATCGCCCAGATGGATCTTTTAGATTCGCCAACCAGCATAAAGAGTGGTGATCTGTTACCACTGTAAATGGGTGGCCAAAGATATAGGGTCGGAATTTACTTATCGCCCAAATAACTGCTAAACATTCCTTCTCTGTAGTCGAATAATTTTTCTCGGATGTTGAAAGTGATCGGGATGCATAAGCAATAGGCCTTTCAAACCCACTCTGTATTTGTACGAGAATAGCCCCAATGCCATATCCACTGGCGTCAGTATGTATTAAGGTTTTAGCTTCTGGTTTAAAGAAGCCAAGCACAGGATATCTCGTCAGCAGTGATTTTAAACGGATCAATGCTGATTGATGTTCTTCTTTCCATACAAATTTAACATCTTGCTTCAATAATTCGTGCAACGGCCTGGCGATGTCGGCAAAATTATGGACAAATCGGCGATAATAAGAGCAGATCCCTAAAAAGCTTCTAACTTGCGTAACGGTTTGGGGGTTGGAAATTATAGAACTGCTTCGACCTTCCCTGTGTCTGGACGAATTCCATCTTTGTCCACTAAGTGACCAAGAATCTTAAGGCTTCTTTGAACAAAACGACACTTTTTATGGTTCAGTGTCAAACCAGCATCTCGTATGCACTGAAGCACCATCCTCAATCTCAAAAGATGTTCTTCGAAAGAGGCAGCGTAGACAATGACATCATCTAGATAACATAGACAGTGCTTCCACTTCATCCCTTTAAGGATACTATCCATCATTCTTTCGAACGTGGCTGGGGCGTTACATAACCAAATGGCATAACCTTAAATTGGTATAATCCATCCGGAGTAATAAAAGCCGTCTTCTCTCTGTCTCTTTCATCGACTTCAATCTGCCAGTATCCAGACTTAAGGTCTATTGTAGAAAACAAGCTTGCACCCGAAAGGTTATCCAAGGCATCGTCAATCCGGGTAAAGGGTACACATCCTTTTTGGTAATTTTGTTCAAGCGACGGTAATCCACACAGAAACGCCAGAATCCATTTTTCTTTTTCACCAGAACAACTGGGGATGACCACGGACTCTCCGAATGCTCTATGATGTCAAGCTTCAGCATTTGATCAACCTCTTTTTGAATTATTCTTCTCTCTTCAAAAGACACTCTATATGGCTTTTGCTTAATAGGTTGGCAATCGCCGGTGTTTATCTTGTGTTTACTTTACTCGAGACTCTTATTTTGTTCTCAAAATCAAAAACATCTGTAAAGTCGTTAAGCAACTTCAAAAGATTTTTCTGTTGCGCCTCACGCAGTTCCGGGTCTACAAGGCATTTGAATTCTTTCACCGACTGTCTAGGGTGCTTCATCTGTTTTACTTCGATTTTGTCAGCATTCTCGTTCAAAGAACTTACCAATCCATGCTCAATATCCGTCATTTCGGCTATACACATGCCAGCTGGTATTATCTGTGGCTGAGAGGAACTGTTAGCAATCCAAATATCTATTTTACCATTCTGGAGTGTGGCTATTGTAGCTGGGACTTTTAGCTGTTTTGTCCATTCAAAATTCTTCATTCCAGTAACTATAACCTTTTCTAAGGTCTGGTGGTCTTTAGCCAAAGCGGAAATCTTTCTTATAGAGTTTCCTGGAATGACAACGTCACTGACCGCATATAAACCAGAATTTACTTCATTCATTTTGAGATCATTTGGAGAGACTTCTCCAATCTGAAGTTCACCTGATCCGCAATCAATAATGGCATCAGTTGCTTTGAAAAAGTCCCATCCCAATATGAGATCATGACTGCATTGCTGGAATACCAAAAATTCGAAAGGTTGCACCACTCCATTCAAGTTCACTCGCAACATGCATCGTCCTATAGCTTCTACAACCTTACCACAGGCAGTTCGAAGAATCGGGTTGTGTTCTGAAAACATGGGCGTCCTTAGTAGCGTGCGTAACTGTTCGGAAACTACTGAATAATCAGCTCCTGAATCAACCAAGGCATTAACGATATGCCCATTGACAGTTACGGATACAAAGTTTTGACTAGTTTAGCAGCCGTGTATACTGGAGGGTTTTCGTTTATTGCGGCCTTACCTCCCACGCAGGTCGCATGCCTTAGTTTTCCTCACTGGACCTAACAGGTGAGCGACGAGATGGAGATCTTGATTGGTGGCGTTGTGGATTGCGTCTAGGGTACGGCGAATTACTTCTGTAACGCTGGTAATTAGATTCAGGATCGTGGCCATAATCAGAAAGAGAGTCGGAATCCCAGCGTTCTGTCTGGTCTAATTGTCTTCTTTGTCTTGCTGCGTTAAAAACACGTCGTCTATCACGGCAATATCTAGTCACGTGACCCGGTCGTCCACAATGAAAGCAAATTGGTACGTTATCTGAAGTACGCCAAAGGTCAGTCTTCCTTCCGGTATCCTGTTGAGTTGGTCTGTTTTCTTGTCGAGGTCTCGGCCTTGGTCTCCAGGAACTTCCGCCAGTCCTTTGAGTTCTGTAAGGGGAAGGCGTAGGTTTTTCTCGAGAGAGTGGAGCCAAATTGCTTCGAACTTCTTCTCGGATAATGGATTCTAAATCGCTTGGCTCGTCGTCTATACATGTTGCGATCCGTGGGAGTACTTTCTCGATTTCTTCTTTAACAATCCTTCGAATTAGATCGCTTAGATCTCCTTCATTGGCCATTGATATGGGTGTAACATTAGGTAGTCTCTCATATCGTAGCGGCACAACTCGTCTCTTTCTCATGGCATCCACTTCACGGCAACACGTAACAAATTTATCTACTGTGCTAACTTCTCTGTTTATCAGTACCTGGTAGAGATTTTCAGCCACCCCTTTCATGAGATGCGATATCTTTTGATCTTCTGGCATATTTTTATCCACTTTCCTGCATAATGACAATACGTCCTGAACGTAAGACTCATGCGTTTCGCCAGGACGCTGAGCCCTTCTCCTTAATAATCCTTCTGCAAAACTTTTTACGTCCTCAGGCCTTCCGAAAGTCTCTTCAAAAAGTCTCTCGAAGTCTGTCCAACTTTTCAATCGATCTTCATTGTTGTCAAACCACAACCTTGCAGTTCCGCTTAGATAGAACACGACATTTGCAAGACGTACTGTTTCATCCAATTGTTGTAGTTAGCAATCCTCTCGTAATCATTTTTCCATTTTTCAGCATCTTCGGTATTCAAGCCAGAGAATGAACAAGGCTCTCGTGGCAGCTGATAGGTAACATACATAGATGGGATTGATGATGTTGCCTTGTCTTCCGTTTCACCTTCCGGCATTCTTTTTACAGTTCGGACTCGGCAAGGTAGCAACCCGTATTCTGGAGGTAGCCCTTGGAGCCTTCGACTTTCTCTGATATCCGCCGTTGCCGATGGCTATCGTTACCCCGCGCCTCCACCAAAATGTCGCGTAGAAGGAATAAGGCGATGTTATCCAATACACAATTTATTTTGTCGTAGTGTTTTACACGGGCAGCACCACAACTGAAGACCTATCCAGCTGCAGTACTTTTATAAACCTGGTGGAGGGTTCTAGAATAACCACCAGGGGAAAGATTAACATAAATTCAATTTACATAATTTGCAACTGTCCATAATAATAAATAATGAAAGTCATGATAGAATTTAACAAACAAATATCTGGGAGACTCGAACCCGAGCCACTTGCATTGTAGAGCAGTGCTCTAACCGTTCGGCCACTCAGAGCGTATCAGTTTGTGACAATATTCTCATTACTGATAGCATGAATAATGGAACAATTTCCATTAAATCGACGCTTCTCAAACCGCCCAGATCTTGCTTTAGACATAATTAATGAGTAGTTTTTTTCTGTAAAAAGACTGTTTTTTTTGTGTCAAATGTATCAAAACAAGAAGTTAAATATGAAGCGAATAAAAAACAACCGATACGCAGGAACTTAAGCAAATTAAAAAATCACAACAAATAGGTGAAGTTATATACACTAAATTTTACTAAAAATTAATAAACTAGTTTTATATAAAAATATCCTTATATTTCATTTTAATCTTGACTTAATTTATGTTTTTTAAAAAATAAATTCAATAAAATTCCAAAAAAGTAAAAATTTATTAAAATGCAGACTAGTTTTAATATCTTACTTCTGGCTCCTTTTTGTTTTCACTTGACACAGAAACTTCAATATCTTCGATAATATTTGTAATACAAACAAAAGTAAAATTTTTTTAAAAAGGTAAATTCAAGGATTTTTAAAATTTTAAATAAAAAAGAATTTGTTAACTAATTACAAAATTGATGTTTTTGCACCAGTCAGATACCTCAATCCACAGTTTTCAGCTTCAGCTTGATAAATTACATATTAGCTTCATATTTCATAATTGATTTTTACATGAAAAGTAAATGACGTAGTTAATCATGATAATTAATACAATTTATTTCTATCATTCTAACTCTAAACACTAAAATCTCTCGAATTATAACTAAAACTTATGTATACCTCTAGTTTGATATAAAACATTTATAAACTCGTATCCAAAATTAAGGTCACAAACAAAAAATATCTGGAAAAACTGATAAAATATTCACTGTATTGCCACAAAATGTTGTACAGAGACATATTGTAATGTGAGAAAGAACATGCCAATATAACAACATGGAAAGGTTTTAATAGTGTGTTTAGATACAAGTAAATAAAAAATGCAAAATCCTGAATCAGAGAAAAAGCATTTACCACGGGAAAAGTATGTCTAATAAGGAATGTGATCACTGTATACTTCTATAAAAGCCTCACAACGAGCTGCTATTTTGTTTATGAGGGTGTCAACAAGTATTTGAAGCAACGTTTTCCAAAAGGGGGACTGGAGGGTCCTGGGAAAAGATATGCACTGAGAAATGGCATATTTCCTAGACCATCTTAAACATATTCAATAGAACTGTGATTCGGAGACCTCGAAGGCCAAACCAAGTGCCAAAAATCAGCTCCTTCACGAAGTTCATCAACAATGCGAGTTCTATGTGGTCACCCATTATCATCCATAAAAATTTAGCCCAGGCCTATAGCACCCAGGAAAACTACACATAGACTTCCAGGGTCTCATACCTATAGCGCTGTGGGTAGACAAAATCCGCATCAAAGATGTGAAAGGGTGTGTAACTATCCAACATTATGCCAACACACACAAGGATTCTTTTGCTACCTAATCTGACGGTTTTTGTTACGTAGGAGGGATGAAAGCGAGTTTCATTTTCTCTACAGGTAAAAGTCTCGAAAAGAATCACTTCGTCTGGAAAATTTCGATGCATCACTAAAAAGAACACGCCTCCATTCTTTTTATGTCCACAACTGATGTTTCAGTTCCACAATATCCGGTCTTTTCTGCTAGATGAGGTCAAAGGGACGCACCAGAGTGGACACCAGGTATAAAGGCCAATCTCTGCAAGACTGCTTTTGACTGTTTCCTTGGAACTTCTTCCGGATTCATTAGCAAGGTCACGAGTAAGATGAGGAGCCATTCTTCGCCTATGTCGTCGTGCACTTTACGCCAAGTAGAGATGCTGTGCAGGTGTCGATGCTCTTTGGTGATCTTTGCCGACCTTCATGGTGACAATACGACTTGTTTGGAGTTGATTTCATAACGGGGATACCAGTTTTGGGCTACTTATAACCATCGAAACACACTTGCTTGAGACTGACCTTCTTGAAGCCTGCCAACGGCTCCACATCTCAAGGAAGCATCTAAAAGATTGTGAGAAGTCATTCTCATTGCAGGCAGTCTAACTTATTTGTTTAAAAGCAATATTAATAAAAATAGAGGTAAAAATCTCGTGTGCAGGATTGGTCTCAAGAAAGTAATTCTGCAAAAACTAACGCTAAACAGCATTTTTTCTTAAATTGAAGGCTGATATTGAACTATTCGTTCTTCAAAGTATGTAAAATACAATATCTATCATTTTTGTTGTTACCACCTGTCTGACGTAGTCAGATCGAGGCCCACGAAATTCACCATGGCAAAAGGGCTAGATCTACGCCTGTCGTTAGCCTAAGTTTTAAGCCCCCAAGAAGGTGACAGTACGATTTTGCTCACACAACACGATAGATGGCGACACCATTCAGACCTACTGATTTAACGAGCACGTTCTCCGTGGGTACTCGGCGAGTATTTGGTGGCATCGGGCATCGAACCCAGGCCTTCCGGTCTGGAGTCCGATGCTCTAACCACTAGGCTACCCACGGCCCTGCTCTATCAGTTTCACTGGACCCATAATTACTCGTATAGGGACGAAATTTGACTTATTTCCAGTCTGTTTATGTATTATAATAAATATAGCAGGATTTCTGCAGTAGTGTTCATTAAAAATTTCTGAAGAATGATACGTGTTTATTATTTTGCCTCATAATTAAAGTATTAAGCAACTTACTTTTCTAATAACTTGTAGTTCCTTAGAAAAAGAAAATATTAAAATTTTGACAATGAGAAAAATGTCTAAATTAATATCATTAGGGCAAAAAGCAATAGCAAATGCCCAAATTGTTTAAATACTAAATGCGAGAATTTAACGTAATTGATGTACTTTTCATTCTCTTATAAAATAAGGATATCTTAATATATATATAATTTGTTCATTTAGAAAACTAGGTCACATAACTTAATTAAATACAGAGACACGAAATTTGAATGGAAGTCATCGTTCAGATATGCAAACCCATCTCTCTAATTTCATTTATCTAGGTCAATTCCGTTTCAGAGTCAGGGTTTTATTTTTGGTCAGTATATATTTTAGCTAGTGAAGTAAGATATGATAAATACCACCCAGTATGCTTCAATAGTTTAAAAGGAAAGTAAAAGTATTAAGAAGGATTTTCTTTTTGAAAGAAGCGTGATTTTAAACTGCATTTTATTAAATGAATTTAAAATATTGGGCATAAGAAATGGAGCATAATTTAAGAGACTTGATTCAGCAATGGGTTTCATGAACGAAAATGCTGTTTATAAGCCACGTATGATAGATAATGCTACCCAAAATAGTAAAAAAAGTATCAAAAATGTAATAAAGGATATAAAAATAAGATTTATGCTACCTAAATTTTTGTGAATCATATTACTAACTAAACAATTACACAGTCACACATTAAAGTATATCTACAAAATATTATTATTATTATTTTAGTTTCTTTTTTTATAGCGGAATATAAAATACGTAAGATCCTTTTTATATGATACGAAGTATAAAAATGTCATAAATAAGTTTGCATGAACTGAAATTGTCATTCTTCGGAAATTTAATAATGAAATCGTAAGAAATAAAAAAAAGGTTGATTTATAATTTTAATTTTAAAATTAAATAAAGTTACATTACTTAGCAATGAAATTTAATGAAAATTAGTAAATTTAACTAAAAAAAAATTGATTGCCCACAGTTAAAAAAGAAAAAAAAATCATACGAGACGATTGATTTAAATTAGCACGGCTCGCTAGAGCTGTAAGAGCTGATTAGTATATTGTTCGTCTATTATCTGTTTGTGTTAAGCTACATAATATTTCAGGTAATTGAGAATGAGAGTTTATTAAAGTTTCCCGATAAGGAAACGCAATGGTAATTGATAACGGACCTCGTAATTTTGAACCTCGTACAAGTGACGACGCATGAACTGACATCCCTTCACCAAATTATCAAACCACTCCAGCAGAAGAACTTTGACCTCAAAAGGTTTAACGTGTAACAACTCCTCTACATTGCGAGTATTCAATGGCTCCTTTTAGGTAATTTGAAGGACAATATTTGTTCTTCATTTTAATTTCATTCATTATTCTAAAAATGAAAATTTTTTGGACGTATTCTGCCATTTAAAATGCTCCTAGTAATTCCAATTTTTTTTGAACCCCAGAATTTTAATAATTGATTTAAAAAATATCACAACTGAACTGGTATTTTAAGTTTTTTTAAATTAAAATAAATACAATCCACAAGATTGAAATACTTTTAAATCTAATTTCCTATAAAAAATATCTATATTTACCTTTTTGTACAGTTAAGTATGAATAGAAATTATATGAAAACTTTATTTTAGATTTTAAATATATGATGATAAATCTTTAAATTTTCATTGCAAACCTATACTTAGAATTATAATTATTTGTATATATATATATATATATATATATATATATATATATATGAAGGGAAAAAAGAACAGAAAATATACTTGAAAGTATGAGAAAATAAATAATGAAAGCAAAAGTGCCAAATCAACAAAACATCAAAATAAATATATGACAGAAAATAGAGAAAACGTGTGTGTGTGGAAACAAAAACCAAAAATTGTACCTAGCAAGTCAATTAACTTTTTAACCAAGTACCTCATTTTATTAGTGGTTCATGGGTAGACCATCGTGTTTCTCGAACTGTGGGATGCCCCCTCCCCACCAGGTGGGCATGATACCCTATATAGAAGGCGCGAGCTTATCAAAAAATCGAAAATAAAAGATTATTTAAAAATTATTAATTTAATAGAAGCTAATATATATATATATATATATTTCTTTAAAATATACATTCTTATTCAATAAAAAAATCAAATACACATCTCTGGTGATATATAATATACTAAAATACTTATAAATGCATCAGGACGTACAATGACTAATTTATCAATGATAACACTATATACTTATCCTATTAACAACAAAACAAACATAGCACTTTTCTTATTACTTAAAAGTACCTTTCTTAAAATGTCTATTGCTTAAAGTAAAATTAGTTCTTATCTTGATAATTAGTACCGTTTATAATTAAGGTCATATTGTAGCTTTAGAGAGCGTCAAAGTATACTATTATTGAATTCAATAGATTGTTATTGCATGGTGGAGGGATGAGGAAAATTATGATTAAAAATTTTGGGTCGCAAATATTGAAAGTTTGAGAAGCACTGGGGTAGACCAATGTAAACATCATGTATTTGCTAATACATATGTTATGATTGTATACTTACATGGGTATCTGCTTTTTAAGAAAGCATATGAATCAGAAATATTAATTCAAATTTTTTTTCCAAATTTTATCCCTTAAAAACTCATTCCTCTCGGTATGTTCATTCATCTTTTTGATTTTGAAAAATAAGAAAAGCTGATTTTAAGGGATTGAAAACATATTTTTAATGTCTCATGTTACACTTAAAGTATTTTAAGTAAATAAGGTAAATTGTAAATGTGAAGATAATCTTTTATTTGAGTACAATATAAACAATCAAAAAGATTCAAGAGAATAAAAAAAAAGTTTTAAAATAAAAATGGAAGAATGAAAGAAGCCATTTATGAATAGGATTTTTAACTTTTTCATTAAACCTGTTGTATGAAGGTAAAATATAATCCTTTTTTCACAATTTCTTTTTAATCTTTAGCAAGATGATTAATTATGAGACTCAAGAGTTGAAAACTTTTTCAAATATTAAGACAAAAAATTACAATATTACTGCAAAAAAAAAAAAAAATTTGACTTTTACCAATTTATGAAAGATAAAGAAAATTAAATGTTGGACGTGTATTTTATTTTCAAGTTGTTTCTATTTCTTTCCAAGAGAGGAATATAATTCTTTTCTACAACCTTTTTAAAAAATTGCGTTTGCTTTTCAGTGAGAATTGGTAATATTTATGTCTTGTTTGATGTAAAAAAAAAATACTCAAAAATTTTTAAAAAAATCCCAAATATATTTAAAACTAGATTACAAAAATCGAACTCAAGAAGTGATTTTTCCTTTATTCTGAAGAATTTGGCAATGATATGATTTCTGTATGTTATCTTTAATAACATTTCTATAAATGCAATACCTAAAATACGATTGTTATACAGAAGTAAATTATTTGTTTATTATAACAGCATTTACTCAGTATTGAATTCTGAAATGTTTCATAAGTGTATGAAAGGTAAAATGTTGAGCTTATAAGGAAAATACTTAATTTTAAGGGAACTGTTACTAACTATTCTTTGCTTCACAAAATATGCGTCAAAAATTTCGTTCACAACAAATTTGATTTCTTAATTATTTTTTATGATTATATGATTTAATTGGAAAATAGTTATAAATAAGAATACTACAAGTAAATGTTATTAATTTAAAGGTTGGGGTAAATTTAAAAAAAAAACAATGAATAATTTAAAACATTAGTGCTCCTTTGAATGAAGGTACTTTATTCCCATTGGTCAAAAACAAAATAAATTGTAATTATTTTATTACTGTAGCTAATGAGCAAACTTAAGTTTAGATATGAAAACTATTTAAAAATTACAATAATTTCAAAGACACTTTTGGTGTATCGGCTAAGCATAAATTGCATTTGAACTTTTCAGTAATACAAATTGAAACATTAGTTAAAGGTAATGAAAACATAATGCAATATACCGACAGTTTATGCAGCACTAATTTGAATGATGGGTTTTCCCCTCATAATGCACTGAAGAACAAAAAGTAAGGAATGGGATGGAGAGTAATGGTCAGGAAAAAGGTGTTCTTATAATTGCGGTAAAAATCTGTTATTTTCAGTAACTTTTACGATTATTGTTAAAATAAATCAGAATTCCAAGATCTGTAACTTCAAAGAATACGATGTTATTTATTCTGTATCTCTCTCTCTCTTTCTATATGTAATTCAGTACATAATGAGTGTCAAGAAATTTATTCATAAAACACAATTTTATGCTCTAAAGTAAAACTGTAGAAAATGTCAATATTTTATCAAATTCATTTCTTCAAAAAATCGGCAAAGTTATAATAAAAAACTTTTAAATGAGTTTTTCTGTTATTTATTTTGTTTATCACATAAGTTCTAACTAGTATTTCTATAGAATTGTATTAGCCTCTTTTAAATAATACGTTAATTGTAAATAATTTGATTAGTATAGTTAAAATAATTAATTTTGCCACACACTTTTCTCAACAATAGGTACTTTGCCTTAACATAAATATACATTTCTGTCAATAAAGCAATTAATTCCTGAAGTTAAATGGTGATGTTCTAATTTCCATATAAAAATATTTTAATATTTATTATATAGTTTCAGAGTTATATGCAAAATTTTTTCGAATGTAATGTTTTAGTGTAAGCTATTTTTTTATAGTGACAATTATAAAAGTTTTCTCAATCCAAAAGCGCTTTTCGTTTAACGAATAATTTCACAGCCATATTTTTTTCTTCTTGAAGGAAACTCTTTATAAAAAATTATGCTTGGAATTTAAATTTTAATGAATTGGAATTGGAGTCATAAATTTAAATATATTTTTAGTCGATTAAAAATCTGGAAGTAGAAGATAGCTAATAAAAAGAAAAAGAATTTCAACTGATTTAATTAAAACACCTATAGGTATGACAAAAGTTGAGTGACCAAACCAAAATTGGTGAATTTTAGGGCAATTTTAAAGTGATACTTTTTGTTCGAGAGATCGGATAAAGTATACTATCTTATTAAGCTCAAATATAAATTTTTAAGCACTTCTGTCCTTAAGAAATTTAAATTACATGCTTTATAAATTTTTTTACTTTCTATCATTAAAAAAAAGTATTCATGCGTGAGAAATTCAGGTTTAAAAACCGCCAACTTCGAGACACGGCGCCTATGGACCAATATGCTGTGGTTTCGGTGGGGCCGTAAAGAAGAACTTTTATCGCCCCGTTTTATTAAAAGCGGACGCCATTTGGGATCGGAATTTAGGAAAAGAATGTCCGACACTTTTCGAGGACGGACATAAAACTTTCAATGACATCAATCGATAAAATCCTCTGTCCATGAAACGATATATACTCTTAAAGATTTCGATATTTATTTCTAATTTTTTTTCTATCTTTCCATATGTCGACATTTTGTGAACCGAAGTTTATTTTTCAATACATTTTTATCCACCATCCAAAAAAAAAAAAAAAAAAAAAAAGGAAATAAAGGGGTAAGTATTAGATTTAGGATATCAAGTGAAGACTCTCTTTTATCTCTCATGCATTGTTCATAATCTTCTTTAAGAGAGCATTTTTGTGCTATCAATGAACCCTAGGAGAATTAAGGAACCTTAGACGAGATTCGTACGATTCCCATAAAACCTTTAGAAGGTGGAAAATCCTGGGCATGGGGTATTATTTTTGATCTCTACACAATCTAGATATGTCTTTTTGAAGCAAAGTTCTGTGAGATTTTATATTGAATTAAATTTCAGAAATTATTAAAAAAAGGAAAAATGTTTTATAAGTTTCGTGAAATAAAATTCTCTTTTCAATTTATTCTCAAAATTTACACATTTTTTAAGGAAGCTTGTAATGAATACATACGTAAGATAAAATTGGAAATAAATTTCTTAGGGAATATGCATTACGTGCAACAAACGTAAACGCGTTTTCTTTTATTGTTTGTGCAGATAAAGATTTCTACTTTTAAATATGTTTCTTCATGGTTATATGGTAATATGTTTCGTCATGCTTATCGTAAAATGTTTCAGATGTATCAATGCATTTCTATAGAAGTAGAATACACCACAGATTTCAAAGTGTTTGAACTTTTTCGTATGATTTTCAATTAAAGTAAATGAGCTAGTTATTGAATTTTTGAGATTTTTTAGTGTTTATATTCGTGAACAAAAGAACATTAAAAAATATAGATTAATGTTTTAGAAAATTAGAATTTCTTTTTATACTGAATTTTAGTGAAAATTTTTTTATTAGTCAAACAAAGCTAGATGTTTGCTGACGAGAACATTTAAAGGGCATTTATTTTTATTTTGAAAAGTTATATACAAACAAAACAAATCATACATGGTATTCTTTCATCTTTTTTTTAATAATTAACTAAAGCCGTTCTTGAGCATTCAACTGTCTCTCTAAGAATTTAGAATCTGAATGTGCACTATTTACTGGCTACTAATTGGTTTGAGAAAGATAAAATTAATAATTTGCTTCCTGCTTTTTTTAAACATTTTTAATTAATTCATCATAAAAAGTGATGAAAAATGATACTTTTTAATCAACTAATTATTAACAATAATTTTTATTACCATAAAATTTGGTCCCTAACTCACACCATTGTATAACGCTGTCCTCTCTTTTTTACGAAGAAACCTGAAATGTAAGAGTGCTATATTCTTTTGTTTTGAAGGGTATAACTTTGAGGTACATCTTTAGAAAAAAATATTATGCTTCTAGATATACATCCCTTAAATTCATGAGTTACGTCATTTCCTTTAATAAACAGTATTTAGATATATGTAGAAGTCTAATTATTATCTATGCGCATCTTTTTTATTTTTAAAAATCTCCTTTTGAAAGAAATAGTATACTTCTAGAAATATAACCCTTTAAGTTCACGAATTATGACTTTCATTTACATAAAAAAGAATTTCGATGTATGTAGAAGTCTAATTTTCTTCTAAGATCATCTTTTCCCCCCCATTTTTCAAACTCTCCTTTTTATAGCTTGCGTATAACGCGCCAGCAAATTTCAATTCTATTTTTTGTGTTAAAAGTGTACTTTATATGCCTTATTTTACGGTACACAATTTTCAGATTTTTCAATATGAAATGGAACAAGCGCAGATATGTTTGTTATATAAGAGTGGCAATATATTGTGATTCTATTTGAAAACCTGGTTCTTTGAGTTTATATAGTTAAGATGTAAATAAATCTCAGTATATTTTGAAATTTTGTAATTATGCACTATATTTATTTAGAAATTAGTAAAGAAAAAGCTAATTGCTCTTAATAAATAAAATAAAAATTAATAAATTCAATAGAATCATGCGCTTTCTTTACAGAGTCTGTTAATGTCTTACTGTTAATTTTCTTTTTGAATATGTGATGCCAAAATTCGAAAGCAATTTCAATGCATGTTTAAAAAAATAGCGTTTTTATTTAAAAAAAAATATATAGTTAAAAATAACGCAATAAATTTAGTAGTGGATGTCACGTTTTCATTGAAAGTAGTATTAACAAATTATGTGTATTATAAATGATTTTTTGTTAACTTTTAATTATTTCAAAATACTTTGTCATCTGTTTAGGCATTTAAATTCTTAATTGGTTTTATTGCGAAATAGTTTTGGAAAATATTTAATTTTTATGAGTATTTGTAAAATTTTATAAAAATTATTCATCATATAGTTATTAACTCTGTATTAGTAATTAGAAGTAAATAATTTTCTGTGTAAGTAAATCACTTAAGTTGTTAAGTACCTCACTTATATTAATAATTACATTTGTGTTCTTTACATCCATTTAATGTTAGTTATATAGTCAAGTTTATTAAAGAGAATTTACAGAATTTGTATCATTATACTTAAACAAGAGCTTGTAAAGTTAAATTAGCAAAAATTAGTAAACATTTATTATATCATTAGTAAAGTTAAACATTCAGTAAACTTTTTCTGATAGTTATCATAAACTTAAGTACTAATTACGATAGTCTTTTTTCAAAAATTTAAACAAGTTTCATCATTTGTTCATAGTAATATAAATATTCAACTGATTCTTCGTATTAATTTTTTACTTTTAATTCTTAAATTAGAATTTTTTTCGCTCTGTAATATTATGCAATAACATACAATAAGTTTAAATTAAAGCAAAAAAACTTAAGTAACGAAAAAGATTAGAAACATTTCGGAAGTTCAAATAAAACAAAATAAAACTTAAAATACATTTTTTAACTCTTTAAACAAATGCATAAAATGTGACTCCATTGAAAGAAAGTATACGTTGTAAGTAGAACAAATTCAATAAAGAAGTAACTGTCTAAAGGTAAGATTTCCCTTGAGTGGATAAAAACAGAATCGAGGGGAAAAAGTTAATTTTTTTAAGTACTTTATGTAGAGCCTAGTTGAAGAAAAAAAGATTTATTCTGGACATTGTATTGATATCAATTAAGGTTTCTTTACAATTCTTTGGTAAGGAGGTTTAAACGGCTTCTTTCATGAGAAAGGATGTGGGCTGAGTTTCAGCAAAGGATAAATCTTATTTTATATACTTAAATACATATAAAAGAAGATTTATCATTTGACCTTGATTGATAAAAATGACTTTAGATACTTAAAAAGCAAAATAGATTTAGTAAAAATGAACTTCAGAGACTTAAAAATATTTATAAGCTAAAAAGAAATAACATTAATAATTAAATATATATTTAAACCCTTCCCGTTAATTAAAAAGATATTATAGATACCTGAAATTAAATTGATATAAGTAAAGAATACTAAGTTAATAATGTCAAATTTCATGTCTTTATAAATCCGAGGTGATAAATAAATAATATTATAGATTACTAGACATGTTACTTTTTCAAGGAAGAAACATTACTTATATTTATGTCATATAAAAGCTTAAGCATTCATCGATACTTTTAGTTCAAATTGTATCTAGTTAATTTGTTTCTTCTTTTTTGCAAGAACATTTGAGTTTTAAGGTTTCATCTGATATTCGTTTGAAGAAAACTTTTCTTAGAATATCTTAAATTTAACTTGAATTTCATTTCGTGTCTTTAGTTTTTTCCCTTGATTGCTCTTATGAGATTTGAAAACAGTATAAACTCTAGAAATCTTATTCTATATTTCTATAGATTTTATATATCTAGATTTCTTATTTCTAGAGTACTACTCTAGAAAAAAATAATGTTTAAAATTAATAAATTTCCGAAATAATAAATAAATAAATAAAATCAAAAACCCCAAAAATTGTTTTTTAAATTTTAGTTCCGAACTCGTAATTATTATACTGTAAATTTAAATGAAGTCCTGTTCTTTTCATACGCATTATTTAGAAGAAAATTAATTAATCTTGAAAAACCTTTTGTGACTCTTATCAAATCTTTCTTAAGGAGATCAAAACGAAATACTTCAAATTTTTATAGTTCTGCGTACAAAAAGAGGTATAGCGTATAATTTAAGAATATATATGGAGCATAGCATCAACCATTGTGATAGACGAAAATAACACTGTTTTACCCCAAACAGAAAGTCAAAAATATTTACTTTATTTAAGGAAGTATAACGTATGCAAGCATAATGTATGCAAACGTAAACACAGTTTCTCAATTCTATGTTCTTGTTTGCTTTTAAATATTATAGTATTACAAAAAGTGCATATCAAGAAAAGTTATCTTGTTTAAACCCATTTAACTAATAAAAATACAAAAAATATATTTATAAATGAATTTAATGACCTAGAAAAACAATATGAATAACCCTGTTTTTACTGGAGAGGGGTAGTCAAACAAATCATAAGAAATTTTGCATAATCAAGGAACCAATAAAACAAAAAAAAATGGGTATTGTAGAAGTAGAGACACACACATTAAAATTTGGGTAATTCTCTTGAAAAAGAGATTTCTTATTCACGTACGTAAAAAAATGATAGAACAGAAATATATCCACATATATATGTTTTTCCATATTATTCCACAAGACCTTTCCTTAACAGTTCATTAAAATTATAAATTCTTAAAAATGCTATGAAAAAAAAATCAGTGCTTAGCTTCAAACAAATTAAGATTTATATATGGAATCCCTTTTTTTAAGCGTTTTACACAATACATTGGGAAAATATATAAATATATAGGATATTTCTTTTAGTTGCATATTGTTCTTTTCATGAAAAATGTATTGTTTTTCCTACATTTCATTTATTCAAACAATCAGTGCAAAAAAAAATGAAGACAGTGAGTTGAAATTTTATTGAAAAGGCATATTTATTACTATTTACTGCTTTTGCTTTATTATGCGGTTTACTTGAATATTTAATCTTATAAGATTTATTTGGAAGACAAATACATCAAAAATTCAGTTTATCTTTTAGAATTCAATAATATTAAATTAAGTAATTAATTCAAGATTCATGAAATTGAATTTAATTTTACAAAATATTTCTGATAAATAGCATTACATTCCTCAAATTTCTTATATAGTAGACAAGAAATTTAAAAAGAACAGTTTTATATTCTTGCCTAACAACAAATGAAAGAGAAATAAAAATATATAAATAAAAAAATATTTTTTTAAAGAAAAAGACACTATTTATACAATATGTATGACGATTTCTATATAATTTAATATTTCTTTCGTATGACTTAAAATTTAAAAATTGATCACTACATTACAATGTGACTCAACAAAAAGTTACTTTCATTAAATGACGAGCTTTTTAAAAATTAAGTACTTTTCAAAAACATCTCGTTTATATTAATTTTTTAAAAAAAATGTTGATTTAAATAGACTTACACACATAGGTATGTAGAATCGTACATAGAAGTTAAGCATTTTTGTAAAAACGAACTTGAGGAAAACAATTTCCACGCATACAGCTTGCATTTATTAAAGTTTCAAATATACATGCCTCTTTCAGCATAAATTCTTTCCTTGAAATTAAAATTTATTAATTAATCTGCAATCTAGAGTAGACGGTATTTTCTTAACAATGTTTTTAAAAACCCATTTTGAATTATGTATTAACCTCGGAAACAATGCAGTGAAGTTTAATTAATTTATTCTTTTAAGATAATATTATATATATACATACATATATATATATATATAAATATTTTTTGAAATTTAACTAACTAGGCATACAAATGTAAGTTACTGATATTATTAGCATACTTCAAAAGATTAAAAAAAATAATATTTTTTGTGTGAAACAATAAAGCATCAATTTTTTTAAATTTAAAAAAATTATATACATTTAATTTTATATTAGTTATATGTAGTTAAGATAAATCATAGTTTAAAAAAACTGAAATATACGCTTTTATAGTGAATGGAACTAAAAAGTAAAAAAAAAAAAAATTCTTGATATAAGAATAAAATGATCAAAGAGAAAATTAATGTCATCGGGGTAAAAGCATGGGAGTGCTCTATATTAATTGTTATAATTTTTTACTAGTTCTATTCTGAAATGCTGAGTTAGTGAAAAATTGTAGTACCAAGCACCCCACGCTTTTACTCCAATGTCATCAATTTTCTTGTTAATCATTTTGTTCTTATATCAAGAATTATTAATTTTACTTTCTAGTTTGATTTACTATAAAAGAGTGTTTTTATTTTTTTAAACTATGATTTATTTTTCATTTTTAGTTTGATCTACAATAAAAGAGCTTTTTTTTGTTTTTTCAAACTATCATTTATTTAGGCTGGCCGAAATACATTGTTTAAACCTGCAATCCTGGTTCCTAAGGCCAGGAGTTTGCCCTAGTATTTCTGTGGCTACAACTATTCTATCATGACTATAGTCATCTTAGGTATATAACTATTTTTTGTATATTTTTGTAATATATATATATATATTAGTGATTCCTTCGAGTTTAATTTGCAGTTCACTAAAAATTTTTCCAAAAATTATTTAGAAATGTTTTCTTTTTCCATCTCGATTTTCATATTTTTCTTAGTTTACCCGTGAAAAAATATGTATATTTAACGTGTGGCTATGAAATACAGAGACTAATGCTATAAAACATTTTATTTTGATTTCATATATAGTTACTTATTATCGCCCTCAGCCCTCAGCATACACCTCTCATCTATCCCTGTGACGCTCCATGCGAATCTTCCATTGTTTGAAAAATGCTTGAACTCTTCTTGTGTCTGCTCCTCTAGGACGCATGCCACTTTAAAAAAACTCTTATGCGAATGAAGAGTACGGCTATACGGATTTGTTTACAGAAACAAGAGGCATTGCATTTGAAAGAGAAGGCTTCCCGCTAATTCGCTGGGCGGAATGTTAGTTAACATCTTTGAATTACAGTTAATTATCTTTTATATACTATCTATTATCGTTGTTTTATATTTGAATTCCAAAACAAAAAGTCAATTCATTTAAAATAAAATAATTCGATTTCCACATTTTAAAAATTTTTCATTGTAACCGTTCTGGGTCAGACGATTTTTTCTATTAAGCCTAAATTCATATAAAATCGTTAATGTACTAAAATACGCCTATATTTATAATCATCGCTAATTCCATAAGTTCTAAATTTAGACATACTGGGTCCTGAAGGGTTAATTTTGACATTCATAATAAATGAAACAAAAAATATAAAATTTAAAAAATAATAATAAAACAAAAAGTCGCTCCTGAAAGACATCTGAAATTCCAGTCTTTTGTACGGGTGAATTAAAAAAAGCATCATCAATCAGGTTTTCAATTCCTTTCAGTAAATTGATATTGTTTCCACCTTTGATAGCTGCAACATCAATGCAAAAAGGTGGTTTAAAACAATCACCTAAAATAAATTCGAATATTGTTTTTTTGACTGGAATGT
>BMAO01019489.1:0-19694 GCA_019973975.1 Trichonephila clavata
TACTACATAAGAAAGGCAATTGTTTTTTTTCTACAAAGGTGAATGGGTTTGAGATTTAAAATACCTTATATTTTATTTCAGCTCTATTTTTAATATTGATAAAGTTTTCAGTCAGAATATCCAAGAAACGAATACTTTCTATTTTTATTTAAGAGTAACAGAATGATTTATTTTACTAATATTTTTGGCAAAAGAAGATTCTCATAATAACGTGATTTAATTACACAAATTTGAATATGTACTTACCTAAACTTCAATACAAACTTAATAAAGTAATATATGTCGAAAACACTTTTCTAAAGATGTTAACATATATTTTAAAAGCACAAAAAAACAAGCTCTGAAATCTATCTTTTCGGAGTTTTAAAGATTTGGTTTTAAATTCAAACTCTTTTGTAAATATTTAGTACAAATTTTTATCACTTATTTGATATTATTGATTCCTGGAAGCAAATTTTAGTACTTAATAACTGTGTGAAGATCCTCTTCCTTTTTATACAATTCAATATGTAATTAAAAATATGTGTAATTCTTTTGTAATCAAACGCCTTATCGTGCATGAACAGCTACGTAATCGTTTAAATATAATATAAATAAATATATTATCCATACAAATAAAATATTCATATTCATTCAAAATAAAACATCAAATTAAATGTTTTTACAAAATAAAAAGCATTAAAAAAATTAATATTTTTGCAGCAAAATGTTTATATCAAACCACTCTCATTGATAGCAACTAAAAAGGAACATCTATCGATTTTTTAATGCTGGAGCGGAGAAATCCTTTTCTCTTAAAATTGCCTATTCGTGGTAAAAGGTGGGAGTTAAAGCTATCACAAAAATAATAAAACTCATGATGTTCAACGTAACTTTTATAAGCCAATAAATAACACTAAATGTTTTTTATACTTTAATGGAAGCAATACTTCATAGGCATTAATATAAAATGAAAGTTTCGGTCAATTTTCTCGAGAAGCAGCAGAATATGTGATCTGATATTGATATGTGAGAGAGAAAATTTTTCGTAAACAGACAGAATGGATGAAGTAATCAGAAAAAAGTAATTAAATTCAATTAGCACTCCCACAGAGAGAGAGAGAATTTTAAAAATTGTTATGGAAAATTAAATTACTGAAACATTGTTCTACATTTAATTGTATTATAGCTTGTCATAAAAGCCATTTAGGTGATATTACTTAATGTATAGTTGTATTTATTTTAGAGATGAAACATTGAGTCAGTTTTAATAATAATGGTGATTAGAAATTTATATTCAAAACTCTTCTAATGTGTTCAGTGAATTGCTTCTTGCGTAATATTCTAAGCTAATTTTTTTTTAAAATTTGGAATGCATATTAAATTTATATGTTCTGCATTTTTTCTAATTTCAATGTTTAATGTATTGATGCACTTCGTAACTCTTTATATTCCTTGTCTAAAATATAATATTTAACTATTTGTATCCAATGATATATTGCAATATTTTGTTTCGGATAGAATGTACTGAATATACAGGTTGTCCTAAATATACTGCCCAGGCTCTGCTACAGCCAGATTCCTCATTGAGAGTACATAAAAATGCCGAAAGAAATGTATCTGTACGATCCATAGATTACAGAAAAATACGGAAAATGATCATGCATGATGGCTCAGGATCAGTCTCCGGCACATTTATGTGCTCCTGTACGTGACTAGCTGGATATGAATCGAACGTGTGTGTGCATAGTGGGAGCTCCGGTTTTATGACTGCCATGATCGCTAGATCGCACACCGTGGACTTTTGTCCTATGGGCCATTTCAAGGAATTGGTATACAGATACATAATGACTACGCAAACGGACTTAGTTACTCGTCTGCATGCTGCTTGTCTTAGTTGCCACATTGCTGTGACGTGTGTACTCATCCATTCATTCCCCGGAGCACTCCAGCCTGCCTTGATATGCACGGAGAACACTTTGAAAATTTGCAAATACTGTTGCCGATGTATACAATGCGATATTTTTTCTGAGCACCAGCTGTGACGACATACTTTTTTTTCGTATTTTTCACGTAAACTATGGATCGAACAGATACAGTTCTTTAGGCACTATTTTTATGCACTCCCAACGACGAATCTGGCCATGCAGAGTGAGTGCTATTTTTGGGACACCCTTTAAACTTTGAAACTTTTTATTGTTAAACATCTTATACTCAAGATTTTTTAATTATATTCATTTATTTATTTTGCTTTTAAATGTGCAAGACTTTTTACGTATTCAACTTTTGCATATCTAAACTGAAATATAATTTGAAATTTTGGAACTTAAAAATTTCATATTTGTTTTAAAGTAATGCTTTTTGAATTAAAAAAAAATAAGAAGAAATTCTGCCACGAATTTTAACTTAATTTTTTAAAAATAAAATGCTTTTGCATATTAAATATCTTTTTTATATCAGACATTTTGATCTTATATGAGCTTCAGCCCAAACTGATAGTGCACTTTTATATATCAAAGAATGTAGCATCAACATGTGTTCTAATTTATATAAAAAACAGTTCAATGAATATTTGTACATCTGTACAAATATATTAAAATAGGATGTAACGTTTATAAATTTTATTTTAAAATATCACCCATTTATTACTGTAAATTATTAATACAATAGCTAGATATGACTATTTAACCTTCAAAGAAAAAGAAATTTGTTAATTCAATACCCGTTGGTGTTTGAAAATTTTTGATAACATTAATTTTGAAGAGAGGTGTTGCGATTTGAAAATAAGACCCAGAGGAAAAATAATCGATGTTTTTCGAGAAGTGAAATACTTTTTTAATTATTTGTAATGCAATTAAAATTAAAATTTTATTTGGCTTCAAGATTTGCATGACAATTTAATATTTTGGAAAGAAATGAATAGTAATAAATGTGTAAAATTGAAGCCAGATTGTGTTTATTACAGAAAAGTAAAATCCTTAAAATTACGTAAGAAAAGTGTTTTATGGTGATTACAATTCTTTCAGCCATGATTCTTTTTGAAATGGATCGATAAGAAACAACTCTTAAAGATGCCATAGGCTATAATTATTCCTTCTAAAAAATAAATGAAAGATTAAACTAAGCAATAAAAATGGTTTCAAAAATCTAGAGTCATCAAAAACAGCCTAGAAAAAAATATAAGAATAGCAAATTTTGGCTCTTTTTCTTTCTTGTCAATTAATTTCTTTTTTGTCGAAGAAATTTTATGTTTTATTCTACAAAAATTGTATTCCAGTTTTTTCTTTTCCTAGTATGTTTTGAATGTATTTAATTTTTTGGATGTAAATTTAAAGTAGGATATAGTGTTCTACTTTCGCAAGTTCAGTCAAAAAGAAATTAAATATAGAAGTAGTAACTAAGCATTTTTTTTTTCTTTTGCGTACTTTTTTTCTTATTTCACGTAGTAGAAATATGTTTTAATTTTGTGATTGGAAGCAGTTTTTAAAAAAAAATTTTATTTGGAAAAAATCCACTGACACTATTTTTTTAAATATTTTAATAAAGAACTCCAGTGTGTAGTTATAATTAAGGTATCTGTCTACGTATGAAACCGTGGTTCTGAAAAAGCGCATAAATTAATATGTTTGGATATATTTAGTATGAGTTGAATTATAATTGAAACATAAAATTGACTCGCGAATATTATTATGAAAAAAATTATTTAAACACATTTGGTACCAAAATCAATAAAAAATGACAATTTCGAAAAATTCTGCTTTTATGAAAATGCTTCTGTAATAATAATATTTTACCTATACACAGGATGACTCACTGCCAAACCGACAAACTTGTAGGATGTGTAAGGGTTACAGAGACGGCTCGGAATCACATAGGAAAGCAGGGATGCATACAAATGTCATAGTTGCGAGCTATGTTGCAAAGAAGAGAAAAAGGACAAGAACAGCAACAAATTAATGGGACAGAAAACATTTTATAGAAAGTTTGTACTGCAACATGTGTTAAAAATTACGACTAGAAGTTGTCTGATAGATCTGACACCGGTGTTGAGTTTGGTGTACGAGAATGCTCGTTCCTTCAGTGCAAGTGAGTGAGTGAATATTAAAGTCACACTGTTCAACTACATGAGGGCTTTCGGTGGCGCACCTCGTAACTTTGAACCATGGTCAGGTGACGAGGATGACACCTGAGCTGGCATCCTCTTCTCCTAACTACTACGCCACACCAACGGGAGGACGTTTGAACTCCCGACAGATTTAACGTGCATCGCTCCGCTACATGGCGGGTCTTTTAGTGGTACTGGGCTGGAACTCATGACATGCCAGGCACGATCCCATACCTTGAGCACGGGGCAACCGCGACCCTTTCCTTCAGTTCAAGACCTCATGGCTTTAATATCTGTCCGATTGTGCCGGGAGGATATATGACGTGTCAAGAATCTTCCAGAACGTAAGGAATTCCATGTAATGCCACTAAGAGGTCTCCCTGACGACTTCTGACCGTAATTTCGAACACCTATTGTAGTACAGATTTTCAATAATATGTTTTCTGTCCCATTAATATGTTGCTATTTCTGTTCTCGTTTCTGCTTCTGTGCACTCCATAGTTCGTAACTGCGGCATTTGAGACCCTGTATTCCTACATGATTTTGAGTCGTCTATGAAGTGATATGGGGCTCAAGCACGCCATATATGACCCCTTGTATTTCGTGATTTTTATTCCTGCCCCTGTTGACAGGATGTAGAAAATTCCTACGTCATTTGCACCCCTTGGGTTGAAGGACTCTAAAACATGTTAGGGATATCTTTACACGTAAATGCTCTATGAATCAACGATTTAAGAAGTAATACAGAAAATAGTTCACGCTTTAACTTTGGCGTGACGTGGTGGATTTCATAATGGGCTTCACTCGAAAATCAAGGAGATTTTTAAGATAATTTAGGGAGACGTCAACAAAAGAACTGGGAACGATGGGCTGCTTGAAGCCCTTGGAGACCCGTAGCCTCCGTATCTCTGACTTTCATTTTTCAGATACGTGATTGATTTCTGTATTTTCTTTATCACTTTTATGTTAGTAAATAAATCAAACAGGTAAGGTTCTTTAAGTAAGTAAATGTACAGTCAATTTTTCAAATAACCTTAAATTAAAAATGATGCGAAATGAAATTGAGATGAATCTGGGTTCGAACAGAAATAACGTCGCATCAGTACCCCCTACACACCCTGTAAGTTTGCCGGTCTAGTAACGAATCACCCTGTATATAGCTAAGACTTCTGTACGTAGCCTGAACTAGGATTTCTGAAATATATAATTTAGAAGAGTATTTAATCATATGTGTTAATATATCGGAGTAGAGAAATTTTAATAAATTACACCGGTTATTGTATCAATTGGTAGTATGAAAATAAAGTGAACTTTTCAGAAGTCCTAGTTCAGGATCTGTTGAAAAGTCTGTCTGTAGGTCAAAACATTATCATTATGAAAGTATTATCCATTAAAAGCAGAAGGGCTTAAAAATATGTCATTTTTTCCCCTAAAAAATTCCATTTAAATAATTTTTTATTGTAATAGTATTTTTAGAACAATTTTATCTGTATATTCTAATTCAAGTGACTCTAAATATTAAAAAATAAATAAACGAGTCTTACAGTAGTTGCATATGATGTGTAACATCTGACATGTTATCGTGGTATTACAACTACAAAACGTGTAGTTGTAATACTTGGTTTGAAAATGTCTTAAGAAAGTTTTTGTGATATTTGCATGATTTTTCTTTCCCAAGATTCTCGAATATAATACGTAACAAAGGCAGGAGAAGGGGAAAGAAATGTAATGTATATGTACATAGAAGGTACAATAATTCTAGAGCGAATTTTCCTTGACAATAATTCTAGAGCGAATTTTTCATGAAAGTAAACTTTTTCACAGTACTGTTATGATAATTTTACTCCATTTCTCTTGAACCTTTTTCCAAAGATTGTTCAGTGTTCTTGTATGCCCTTCCCCTAAAGCTCGCTTTAATAAAACTAAAGCACAAAAGTTCATTAATGAAATATCAGGTGATTTTGCAGGTATTTCATCAAATGGGATATACTTTATTCCTGTTTCTGATTCTTTCTTTGCTAAATAAACGGCAGTTGACTTAGACGTGCGACTAGAGACCTTACCCATATAAAGATTAACTTAATCAATGTCCTTTCCTTATAGGGCTAGAATTTCTTCAAAAGGTTTTAAAAATATTCTGCAGATAGTATAGTGAATTAATTTTGGCTTTACTTGAGACTTTTTTCATATTTAGTTTTTTTTTGAAAAAATGCTACAGCTATCATGAATCCGTTCGGGAACTTTTCTGTATATTTACGAAGCCATTTCATACGGTCATTCCCGTCAGTTGAGCAATAGAAAATTGTGATCTTCTTTCATTACAATTACTTAAATGTACCCATGCATCATTAAATGTTACCATAAATTTTCATTTTTCAGCAAATAGGCATTTTTCATATAATTTTCTACAATTTGTATATCTTTCCGAAATATTTTTTGGCAGATGCAGATGAATTTTACGTTTAAACATTTTTTTAACTTTAAATCTCTACGAATGATTAAACTTACAGAGACAGAAGACATTTCTTATTTCGATGCAATGGATCTTTTAGTCGGCGGATTTTTCTGTAGAATTACAGACTTTACTTTCTTGATAGTTGCATGAGTTCGAACTGCCTTAGGATGAAGTTTGTGGTAATGTTTTCATTTTTATACTTTCAACTAGCTGTTCAAATGTAATACACTGTAAACACTTCTTTCTGAAATGCAATAATCGAGATTCTTACCCCGCTCTATAATCTGTTGATAAGGATATTTCTCCCGGAAAGTGATGTTACGTAACCTTTGAGCAATCTATGAATGTTAAGAGCCATTTTCAAAATAAATAATTTATTTTACATTCCAATCAAAATGAAATATTAGCAGATGATTATTCTGAAGTTGCCAAAGTTTTATCTCAAAATCCAAATGAGAAAATAAATTACAAAATCTTTTCCATAAAGTGCGAACGACCTTCTATTTTTTTATGTAATAATATTCAGTCTAATTTTCTCTTGAGGACTCTTTAATTTGTAATGGTCTTGAGCCCCCTCTAGGACTTTATTCAGCAATCAGCTAATAGTTTATCCACTTAACGAGATACAACCATAGATTCAACACATTTAAATTAAAAGCTCCGTATTTTTATTTTAGGAGTTATATAACCTACATCCTTCGATGTGTTTGGATTACTCAGAGGAGCCTTTCACGAAAGTAATATGATTTTTGGGAAACTTCCGGTTGGACTTTTGTATAAATATTAGTTAAGTTTATGGAAAATTAAAACTGCTTTTAGTGAACACTATGTGAAACGCACGTGTGTATTGTCTGTATATTGCTTTGTGAGTGCTATATGTCTATGATCTACGCGTTATACTAAAAATAAATCAAGTTGCCAAAGTAGCAAGACTCATCAATTTCAATAAGAATAATACTACCACATCAACTAATCAAATAAAAATGTGAATCCTCTCAGCAATTCGTGATATATATTATAAGAGATAACCATTCTTTCGGTGTCCTAAACTTGACCTACGACCTCAGGATCCCGACACAGTAGCCTAGCGACTAAGCTCTTGAGAATGATGACCAGTGACTTTCAAGTCAATTTAGGGGTTCGGATCAACATTATCGCAAAATAATAGTAGTGAGCCCTTGAAATCTATCTGGATCTTAAGGCCATACTGGTTGTGATAGGGAATTTATTGAGGTTGTTTCCTCTCCTCGAAAGATCTCGATGTTGGATCACTCCAGAAGGTTTTTGACCGACCACCAAAAAATTGAATAATAATAAGATCGGATGTTAAGTCCCCCTTAGAAAGTCCGATGCATCCCTACAGGCAAAGGAGCAAAGACAAACTTCTACCCTTGGACTTAGTCCAGGAGGTTCCGGTCTTTTTGACAGACAGAAGCTGCTCACTTACTCTTCCTTATAACTTTGTTGGAATTTAGTGATATGAAGTGTCAGCTCAAGTTTGATTTCTTGCAAAATTAATAATCTTAATTGTATTGAAGTTCTGATTCCTTATAAAATTACTAGGTTCATTTCTTATGAATGCAATGAAGTTTGTCAGTTTCAAATTGCATTTGCAATAAGACATATTTGAACACTATGAGTACAATGCCGATTGAATTTAGTGGTTATGACAATAATAAAAAACGATCTAATGTTTATAATCCCATTTACATATTTAAGTTAGATCCTAAGATAACATTAATTTTCAGCATTTATTTACAATCATTTTAACAATTGTCATACAGGGTGCGGCAAAAAAAACTTGGATAAATTTCCTGAATCCTAGAATATTTAACGAATTTATTTTTAATTGGAACGACTTTTTTAAAACATATTTTATAGCTTGTACTTTGATTTATGTGTTTTTGATAATGTCGAGAAGGGCTGCTATTTTAAAGATGTTTCAGCAAGGAAAACTACAGCATGAAATTGTTTGTTTGCTTAATGTACCTTGGAAAACAGTGTCTGATGCAATCTGCCGTTTCAAAGAGCTTGGCAATGATGCTCGACGTCCAGGAAGTGGGCGAAAAACGCAATCATTATAAACACTTCAAGAAATTATAAGGCTATCGAACAGCGAGTCTAGAGAAATCCGAGAGTTTCCAAGAGAAAACCGCTCGTGACATGGGAATAAGTGTCAGATCGGTGAGGCGAATAGCAAACAGGAGCCTGAACTGAAGCCTTACTAGTTGCGAAAATTTCAGTTCCTCACTGAAAGAAACAAACTCGCACGGCTCCGAAGATGCCGAAAACTTTTGAGACGGGCCGCAAGTCAGTGATGGGAGTGATTCCTTTTCACTGATGAGAAGCTCTTTGCGGTTCAACAAGTTCATAACTCCCAAAACGATTGAATCTGGTCTGTAGACGCTCCAAACACTTCGGCAATTGTTGAATATCGCCAATATCCAAAGTCGGTCATGATCTAGGGTGGAATTTGTACAAGTGGCAAAACACCTCTGGTTTTTGTGGAGAAGGGCATTAAAATCAATCAAAAAGTGTACCATAGGGACATTCTTGAAGCGGTTGTACTTCCGTGGGTACAAAAGCATGTCAAAAATGCAAAGTGGACGCTTCAACAAGACTCTACACCAGCTCATAAGGCCAAAAAGTCACAAGAGTAGTGCAGGGCAAATCACATGAAGAATTGCTATCCTACTCGCCGGATCTCAATTTCATGGATTACTGTGTATGGTCCATTTTGGAGTCCAGGGCCAGCACTAAACCATACAAAACTTTAGACTCTCTTAAGCAATTGTTTCTGCTGGAATGGGATAGATTAAAAGTAAAAGACTTGAGGCACATTGTTGAAAATTTCTGCAAGCGTTTGCGCCTCTACATTGCTGCAAACGGCGGTCACTTCGAAACGAATTAAATTTATTTATTAGCACGAGTGTACTCTTATTATTATTTTTTATTTTATTAGTTCTTTATAAAGTTGTTTAAAGATTTTTTGTCCGGGTTTTTTGCCGCACCTTCTATTTTGTGACAACTAATGTGGTATACAATTGTAAAAAAAAAAAGAGATAATTTTTTTTTTGCAGTTTTTTATCATTATATTGCTATTATAAGTGCCCCAAAATAAATTAAACTATAGTTTTAATGGATCGATTAATCGACATAATTAATTAACTCATTAAATAGAAATCTGCCGCCCTCGCGTGTTACAAATTTTTCAGAATTAAGTTAAGACTATGTCAATCAGTATAAAACTCAAATGTCCTTAGTATCTGATCGTTAAATCTAGAAATAGTAACAAAAACGTTTGATATCATATATGTTAGTTATAATTATATTTGCTATAGATATACTTTTTTTTGCAAAGACTATCCGTATAGAAGGACTGATGTACGCTACATCTGTCGAGATTCAAAGTCCTCCCATTGGAGTTGTATAGAAGTTTGGAAAGAGAGAAGCTCAGATGTCCTCGCACTTGACCATGATTCAAAATTAAGATGTCTATCGCCAATAGCCCTAGTGTAGTTACAGAAGGCGATGTACATTAAGATCAACCAATCCATCAACTAATACATGACTAAAAATTAGAACAATATCAGTATTTATTATTATATTCATAACAAGAGAGGCCGTTATTTCCCGTATGCCGATAGATAGTCTTCCGTTTATGAAACCTAATCCAACTGTATTAAGTTCCATGCAAAACCCTGTTGCTTTAAGTACTTCATTTTAAGACATATAACTTTATTATGTTTACTGCAAAACATGTGAAATGGTGATATACCGGCTTTCTTTTCCCCTCAAAATTTGAATTAAAATTTTTTGGTTGTTTTAAAATTAACATAAATATGAAGATATTAAAAGCAACTGTATTTTTTTGTGTTATGTGGTCAGAAGTCTTATAATTATTTTATTCCATACTTTTTAGTGTGAATCAAGATAATAGAAATGGCCTTTAGATTAAATTTTTGTATACATATCTATTTTAAAGTTTTTTGGTTTTTAAATTTATTTGAGGAGAACTTCCGTAAACTTGTATACTACTGATTCAAATTTCAAACTCAGATTAAAACGATTTCAAGATTTAATTGAGAGTGAAATTTAAAATTAAAATTGTTTTCTTTTAATTGATATGTTATCTTTCACTTTTCAACTATAACGATATCAATCTCGTTAAGTCTTAGCTGTAACATTAAAACGTAAATTTGTTATACTGTTCCACATACACTTTGATTCCAAAAATAATGATATGTTTCATTTTTCCTTAAGCCTAATACTGGGTGTAGCAGTACTGAGGTTACAAACTTTCAGGACAGATAGAGTACATCTAGACGATGGGAAATCACTTAGCCATGCATGGGCGGAAACGTTTTCATGTCGCTGTAGTGACGACACCAAACAGAAAAAATTCAGAACGTGAATAAGAGAAGAAAACATGTTTATTAATTTTAGAACAGCAAAAATGCAGGGAAGTCCTTGGCTGGTGTAAGCAATAGAGGGCGCCACTTAAACCGAAGTATTGGCCCCCTTGATCGCCAGAACTCACTTGCCTTGATTACTTATTATGGGGGTAAGTCAAGTCACTGGTGTACAAAACTCTCGTTAACAGTGCTGAGGATCTTCTTGCAAGTATCGCAGCAGCTGTTGGGAAAGTCCAGGACATGATCGATATTTACGCTAACGTTCGATACTCAATGCGTCGGATATGTGAGGCCTGTATCACTGCTCGGGGTAGTAATTTCGAACATCTACTTTGATGACGATCACTGTCTCTTTATTTTTCTTAGTTTTTTACTGTACTGAAAATAATAAACATGTTTTCTCCTGTAATTCCTGTCCTATTTTTCTTATTTTTGGTTCTTCACCACCGCGCCAGGGAAAGTGTTTAAGACCATGCATTGTTATAGGATTTCCCCTCGTCTAGGTCAGTGTTTTCTAAAGTATGGTACGCGCACCACCAGTAGTATGGGTAGAGTCTGGTGGGGTACACGTTGCAATTGGGGTTTAGTGAGGGTACACGTTGCAATTGGAGTTTGGTGGGAGTACACGTTGCAATTAGAGTTTGGTGGGAATATGCACTGTAACCGTGCTTAGCTGCTCAGAATTCTACGTTCTCATGAATCAAGTTAAGACAGTCTTGTGAGGCGTGAGATGGTCCGGTGTGACACGGCGTTGATATACTAAGCTTCGTTAGATAGACAATTTTCTTTGTTAAAAGCTAGTGGCTTCCCCAGGCGCTTGTGTATGTTTAGCTTTTGTTCTATTTTTCTTAGAGGAAACTTTTCCCCCTGATTTAAACAAAAATATCGAATGGATAACATATCACAGTTTACATTAACATAACATCCATGTCAGAAGATTTGTCGCATGCGGAAGACAATCAATTGTTGGAGAGAGAGAGAGAAGAGAATTGGCTTCAGATATATTCTTGAAAAATAAACACACACATTAAGAGAGTATTTTAACATCATTCTGGTTACAAATGCAACTTGTGTACCCGGTTTAAGCAGAAAAAAGTTTTCAAATACGCGTCTTGTCTTTTCCAACTTCATATTTATGTGAAGGTGCTTTTTCAGCATTTATAAACATTATGTAAAAAAAGGAACTATTGGAAGATTATTTGACGTGGAACTGCATCTCACACAGATCCAAATTAACAACCAGGGAATTAATTTTTGATGATCTATCATTTCATCACAAACAATTTCCTCCTTCTCATTAATCCAATACACACATGTTATTTATAATATAACTCTATATTTTATTATGAATAACTTTATTTCTCTTCCCTCATTAGTTTGTGTATATGTCACAAGAAAAAAAAACTTATTTTAAATGTTATCAAAATACATCTATTTTTTTTGACAAGGGGTACTCAGCGTTACGAACATTATAGAAGGGGTACATATTTGTTAAAAGTTTGAGAAATAATGGTCTAGGTGTACTCTATCTCTATCTGTTCTGCTGATCTAACCGCTGTACTGATACACGCTGTATATTTAAACAGACTTTGTTATGAAATTAGATTTACTTCTTGTGCCTAATGCCGCACAAGTGAAGATTTTTTCATCGAATTTATATTCATTCCAAACTACGCTCATTAATAATATAACTATATTTTTTATTATATTTCCGAGCAAAACTTTTGTAAAACAGAATATTCTAAATTATTTTTTTCTTTTTACCATTGACAACAGTGCTTTAGGAGGGAGGCCGGGTAGTACTCACAGTCTAACTGATCAGCTATTTTCTTTTTTTAAAGAAGCAGAAATGAGGAATGGTGATTAATGGATGAAGAGAATAAGATTACATATGTTATTAAAGCAAGCATTTCATAGAAATGGCATGTTTGAAAAAAAAACTATTCTTAGAGATATGATTCTTTACGTATAACATTATTAGATTAGATTAGATTTTCAAATACAATTGTAATAATTTAAATTTTAAAGAATTTTTGGATATCTTTTAAATTTATTTTAATTGTATACTTTACATTTTAATCAGAAGGATGAAACATATATTAAAAATAAAATGGGAATTCTTTAAATGATAAAAAATGAAATTTAAAAAAAAAAGTGTATAAAATTACAAATTTTATGTGTTGTGACGTAATATGAAATCTGGAGTGAAGAGATACTAATGATATTTAATACTCGTTATTATAAATTTTTATAATCATATTATTTATTCTTGAAATTGCAGTTACACTGGTCTCTGTTTAAAGGTTAGACCATTAATGGTTTCAAATCTAGCGTAAGATAACATGGATGTACAACATGGGGCTGTTTATAAAATATTTTAAGTTTTGTAAAGTTTTAAATTTACTTAAATATAATTTTAATCTGGAATCCAAGAATAAGAAAATCTTTTCAAAGAGAAAATATCGTAGTTAAATCTATTTCGATTTTTTATGTTAATGGGTTTTAAGATAAGGTAAAGATTGATACATACAGGAGGACAGAAATGTAAGAAATAAAAGTGAAAACATTTGTAAATGAACTTCTTCAAAATTTCCATTTATAGTTCAAAAACAAAATCATTTGCATATTTATGTCAACAACTGAATAATGCAAGGAACTAAATTGTTTTATTGATTGCATAGTTTTATTCGAATTAGATAAATATTAAAATTAGTTGCTAAAAAGAGCACACGATGATTTTGATTCACACTCCATTTAGGTGAATGAAGCATTGTAGCACTAATTTGTTGCCTTTACGTGTTGTTCAATGTAAAAAAAAATTGTTAAATTACTATATTCCTGAGTCTCTTTGTATGTTTTGTACATCAATACTCTGATTCTGAAGGAGAAATTCCTATGATTAATGTTTGAGAAGTTTGATATTTCCACAGCATCTAATTCATCATCTTGGTTTTACTATTTTACATTTCATTGTATTTTTTTTTCTTGAACGTCACTCTTTTTTATTGAAAAATTTTTTACGGTAATTTTGATGCTGTGGTAAAGAATATAGGTCTAAGGATGCGTCCATGATTTTATCTTTATGTCGTACAATTCTCGATCTTCATAATGTAAAATCTCTTATATAGTTCATTTTGTTTTTAAATTTAATAAAAACAAACACGAATGATTAATCTTAAGAAATATATGAATATTAAGATTACATTTTAAAATTTTAGTCACATTTTTGGATTTCATTTCAGAATTAAATTTAAAGCAAATATCAAGGAATTGTCTAAAGAAATACTGAATATGAAGATTCCTTTTATAAATCTTAGTATTCTTCTTTATAAATCTTGATAATATAAATTCTGAAACAAGCTTAGTTATCAAAAATTAGAACGTTAAAATGTTCAAATAATTATTATAAAGAAAATATTACAAAAGTTTACTTTATTAAAAATAAAATGCCGAAATTTTATTAAAATTTTTACTAAAAAAAACCATGAACTCAATTTTTATTAGAAATTTTTGATGTTTATATATTTATCTTATAAGATTAAAGACCTCTTGTCTTAAATTGAAAGATTTTAATTTAACAAAATAATGAATTTTATAAATGAAATTTTAAATAATTATGGATAGTGAGTTTTTATGTTAAAATATGTTTGATTTAAATACCTGCGAATTTATAAAAAAAACATTCACATTCAAAAAATAAATTAATAATATTCAAAACACAGAAAGGTTTAAATTTTTATTATTAAAAATATGCTTACTTTATTAATTATTTATCTTAATTATTCTAAAAACTGCATTAAAACACTTAGAAGATACAAATAATTAATTCGTATTGAGAGAGACGAGGCTCAAAACAAGTTATACGCTGTTATAAAAAGTACTCAATTGGTTGTTGAAATATTTCTTATTTATTTTAATATTATTTATTAATTAAGAAAGGAAAAATTAATATTATTAGAAAACAAAATCAAAGGAGTAATAAAAAAGTGAAGCTTTAAGCATAAACTTTTCCACTGTGAATAATTCATTATGTTTACTTTATTGATTTATTAAAAAGCGTTTTTTTAAATACTGAAATATATTCCCCCATTTTATTCTATTAGCTTTTGATATTATTAAAATATTAAGTTTAATATTAAAATAGTTCAATTGGTCTTAATATGTTGATTCTTATATTTTAAAAGAAGGATCTACTTCCTCAATTGTGCCTGTTTTTAGCTTCGTACTTGTGTGTGAACGTGCATATCTAGTGATTAAACGCATTTTTAATTTTTACAAAAGTGACAAATGCTCATCATCACTGAAAAAGGAGCAATTTTTTTTTAATCAGAACACCAATATATAAGAAAATTACCTCATTTAATACTTTTGCGTAAAGCATAATGTTCCTATTTATTTAAGGAAAAAAAAGTATTTTTTATTTAAAACTTTAAAAAAAAGATGCCTTTTTACACATATATGTCTTACGTGTTATGAGGAAAATAAAAATATAATTGTAATTTAAATATATTTGACTGCAATTGCGTGATACTGAAATGGTATTACTTTTTCAAAACTTCTTACTCTCTCACATGAGTTTCAGTTGAGATTTTGGGAAACGAAATATATTTTTTTCGACATCTGCTTTGATTTATATAAAATACGGTGTAAGTAAAGAATTTATTTAACATCATGATAAATTGATTTAATAGTAATATTGCTCGTATTTTTCTTAATGAATTTAATTGAATATCTTTCATAGAAATTTTTAATGACGAAGTTTATTACGAAAGAATAGAGGTATTGTGCATATAGACTTTATCTATTGTAAATCAGTATCTAGATACATAAAGCAAGACATTCAACAAAGGTTAGCTCACAAGTACTGTCCATTAACTGTGGTTTAAAATTACGAAATTCGCTAAAATTAAACCTCTTATTCATTCGAAGTGCGATCGATGCAAGTACTAGATCAACAGATCTAGTACTTATTTATGAATTTCAGATCTTATTTAAACATCACTGATATAATGTTTATAGTAATTCTAATTATTTTCATTCAGATTAGTTGCATCAACATTACACTTGTAAATGCTACATTTATGTAATGTTTAGATTGATACACATTTGTATGAAAAATATAACGTATAGATATCAGAAATATTTACAGAAAATTAAAAAAATGTTTTGTTAATGAAGTAATTTAAAGACGCGCAAAATGATTTTTCTTCAAAAACATAAATTTAAAAAAATAATCCATTGGGAGCTTAAAATTAGATTAAAAATGAAATAAAGTTTTTATAGAGATTTGAAATGACAAATACATGAAAATAATAAATAATTTTAAAAATTATAATTTAGTATATGCATTAATCTTAAACTCAAAGTTTTACCTTTTGCTAATTACTATGAAATTTCAATATCTATTATACTGGAAAATAGCAGAATAAAATTGTAATATTTGTTTCAAACTTTTTCTGCTTGAGTATCCAAAAAAGCTATGCCATCCATCCCCTTATATTGTCTCATAATAAAGTTTATGAGTGCATTACTTTTCTTTTCCTATTAAAACTGGAATGACGTATTTATTTCTTTTTGTTGTTTCTTTATTTATTTAGTTAAGTACTACGAAACATATTTATTGCTGATATGAAATAGATATGATAGCATTAAAAATGAGGCAATGAACCTTAAATTTAGATTTAGGTAATTTGTTCATTTGAAACTAGTTTTATCAATTATATTTTTTAAACATATAAACAATTATAAAGTTAATTTTTTCAAATAGAAGTTAAGATTTATTTCTATAATCATTAATAGTTAAACATTCCATACATTTGTATTCTTCTCAAAATTAGATGAATCAAAGTTTCGATTTGGGATGCTGTGCATATAAAACTTTTTAGTACTCCTAATTTTTAAGATGTTTCTTTCAATGGATGTATGTGATACATGTGTTAGTAGAATTTTTCTCACTTTTCCTAAGATATTCCTTGCTTCTAGCTCAATGAATAAAGCCAAATACTTTTCTATCTTGTGGATTATCATTGTAAAAAGATTTAGAATTAAAACAAAATTCGAATTACCAAGGAAAAAAACAATCACGTGAGATTACGATCAGAAGAAAATAAAGAATTATTCAGATCTTAAAAAGTAAATTATTACATTTAACTGAGCCATCATCCTAAAATAAATTTTTTGCATACACATATTAGTGATATTATTAGGAAAAATCTAATAAACTCCCAATAAGTTAGAGTTCAATAGGATAACAAATTTCCTTACAACTCCAGATGATTAATCTAACTCGCAGACCTAAATATCTGATACCAGTGCAGCAAATTTTCACAGAAAAAGTTTTTGTTTATTAATTCTTCACAAAAGATAAAAAAACTTTAAATTTGATAAATTATAAAATTTTCGCACATAAACTTTCTCACGGAAATTGGTGAATTGTATGACATTTATTAAAGTAAATCAAAATAATAAGAAAAATATCTTTTCTGTATGGAGCTCAAAATGTATTACGAATATTATCACTGTCAATATTGCTGGAGTTTGCTGCGACCTATTCTATTTCTATGCACCAATAGGAATACACAGCACTGCGTTTGATGCTGAGATTGCTGTATACACATTGCTCTATCTCAATTCCCTTGCCACACAGATCGTTTTTCAAAGGTAGTTATTTTAAGTGGTTCAAGAGGAGCCCTCCACAAACACTATCTACCATTGAGACACCATTGTCAATAGATATTCTCAAATTTCAACAGTTAATAGCAATATACTTCATAGCCATAGAGATATTGCTATTCTATAGATTCCATCGCATTGTGTCATTGATGGGAATGAAAATGACGATTAATTAGCAAAGGAGGGGGACCAAAATCATTTATATTGTATATTATTTAAAGCGATACATCTAGCAATGTTTTAGATCCATTGAATCATTGAAAGTTCTAGAGTAAAAGTTTTAAAAGTGTTGCGAAGTGAAAAAAAATAATGGATTAAAAAACTACTTAAGGTTTTTGAGTAATTTGTTTTCTTCCCGAAAAAGCATCATTAATACGTATGTAAACATACAGAATTTTGATGTTTGTGAGATTTTTCTGATTTACCAATTATTAGTTATTTTTTATTTCTTGTATCACACAAATACAAATATAATTAATTGTATTTGAATATTAATGCAACTTTTTTACTCCTTTTTTATTGAAAATTATTATAAACTATTAGCATTGCTTTGTCGTACTCCTCTTTGTTATGCCTTTTTATTGATAAATTTTGGTTAAAAATGTTACACACACCCACACACAATGTTTGTTAATTATTTTAATGCTTTTTATTTTTAAGTAGGCGAGTGTTGATCGATTCTAGGAACACATTCGTTCTTTTTTTTTTTTTGATGCTTTAGATATTTTTTTTCGGTTAAAGAAACAAGGACTTTTCCTTTTACAACTGCTGTCTTACGAGACGGAAACTGTAAAATGAAATTAGCCTTGACGTTGCTTTCCAATCGATTTTCATCAAAATAAAAACTTAATTATACGACAAAATTTGGGTTTTTTTATTATCTTGAACTTGAAAGAGACAAAAGAAGAAAAAAAACTTTTTTTCACTTTATTTAAAAACAAATGTTTTTAAAAAATATTGCAGCATTTAAAGATATTAACATGTATTTCAACAATTTAAGACACACTTTTTATGCTTATTTGCTGCAGTGAAATTTCCCTTTCCTCAATATATGAGATTTGCCATCAAGCACCTGAAATTTTAGCTTATTTTCCATTCTATGAAGCTCATTTAAAAGAACAACATTAATGTAATAGTTACAATATTGCTTTGAGACATTTTGCTATAAAAATTGTTTGGAAGGAGTTGTATTCATTATTATTGAAATTATATTTTCATTATTCATATTTTTTATTATTTAAATGTATTGTTATTATTAAGTACTTTGTATGTGTGTTCAATTCATCTTATTACATACTATTTCTATTTTATATGTATTTTGCGTAAAATAATTAGTTTTACTGTCATGCCTTTTCCAACGACATCAATTGTATTTATCTTTTGCGCGATGGCAACATGTTGCTTGTTTAAAGTTGTTTGTGTAATATAATCTCTCTACAATGTTCAGATGTTGTACTGTTTCTCCGCACGAAACTGCTGGCATTTATCCAAATCCTTTTACGCTAAATTTAAGTTGTTGTTAAAAAGGCAAGAGTCATCATTTTGTCCCGTGTGGTGGACATTAATATTTTTAAATGTTTTGTTTTTAAAAAACCTTAATTGAAAGTAAAGTTTTAAAAGTTCTTATAAAGTAACTGAATATGAATGGCAGGGAGTAATAAAAAAAGAACTTACATCTTAAGATAATCCTTAAAGATCATAATTTACATTAGATATTTTAAATAAGACGCACAGTGCTGTAATTCGAGTTGTCGAATCGTAAATTCTAGTCTTGATGCGATTAAAGTTCCGCAGTACAGAGCGGTTAAATTTTTTGTTAATTGCATTAAATCTGCCGAGGCTCAAAATTTTCACATTGGCATGCTGTGGATGTTTGGAGTACGGAACGCTAGCTTAGGTGCTGTCCTCTACATTGAACTTTAGTTCAGAATTATAGAGTCAATCTCCAATAGCTCTTGAGTAGCACTTAAACGAGTTAATTAACAGTCAGTCAATCAATTAGGTGAGTCGTAAAATAAGGTAACTCTTTAAATTTCAATTTTTATTTCGATTAATACGCATCTAAAAA
>BMAO01019490.1:0-20558 GCA_019973975.1 Trichonephila clavata
CACATATTTTTATGTGTTATCAACTGTATAGTGTGAATTTTATAGTAAGAAATTAAGAAATTTAATATAACTTAAATTAGTAAAGTTTAATTAACTATAATTAAATTTAATTCTTAATTAAAATTTAATGTAAAGCAGAAATGAGTTTTTTTATTAAAGCTTGATATAATTTTTCTAATTAAGTTTTATACAAGACCATCATGTAATTACATATTTCACTACCATTTGAAGTTAAATTTTTAAAGCGTATAAAGCATTGGGAAATATTAATAATACATTTCCTGAAAACTGGAGTAATACTTTGGAATGAACTTGGATAATTGAATTATTGAAATAAATTTCTTTTAATAATTGAATTATTGAAGTCAAACAAAACATTTTTTCAGATTCAATAAAATTAAATGCAAACTGATAGAATTAGCTAAAAACCAAGTAGTATTTCAGCAAATTTGAAACTCCCAAATCTATTTAAGACATTCAAATAAAATGAATGAAAATTCATTGCTTGTTCAGAAACATTACTGGTTTTACAATTATTTATAAAAAATTTCAAATTATTCAAATTTTAAATAACATTTATATTATTCAGCCATGGATCTAAACAAGTAAATATGCAAGCAAAAAGTAAATATTCGGTACATTACGCTACGTATTTTTTGTATTCGTTAAAAAAACAGAGAATACTTCTGATTTTTGTAAATAAAATCAAAATAACATAAAATTGCTAAGTGTACTGATGAGATAGTAACACAGATGTGTAAAAAATACTGTAACAGCGTATATATACATTTAATTAAATTGTTTTACAATTTCAATTTTTCTGCTTCTTGTGATATGAGGAAAATAAGATAAACGCTGTCGTATTTGGGGAAAATGATTATCATTTTTGGAATTAAATAATTGCTTGGTATTTAATTGCTTGTTTTTTGGATTATAGTTGTATTTTTATAAACAGGTATTCGTAATGTACTTTATAGTAATTTCAGGAACTATTTGAATATTAATATAATATAATTATTTTTTAAAAAAAGAAAATTTCTTAACGAAAAATGCAGCTACAAGATATTGTTCAAGTTCCTTAATGATTTTTAAGCTTATGAACTCCACTAATTATTCATATTTTCAGCGTGTTATATATTCTTTTTGTAATTGAAACATCTGAAAACATTACATGAAAATGTATTGATCTCTATAGAAAAATAAAAAAAAGAAAGATATTGTTAAGTAAAAAGTTATATATATATATATATATATTATATATATATATATATATTATTATATATATATATATATATATATATATATACATACACTGGTGTGCAAAAATTAAGGACGAAGTCAAAAAATTAGCATATCAGTTGAACGAAGAGGCAGAGCGGACAGAAAGACCAATCAGGAGATTAAGTGAGGTGATGTACGGTAGCACATGCGCAGATATGCAGGTAGAAGTAATGGGGAGTGTCTGAGTAGTAAAGCATGTTGTCGGTGTAAGATTAGTATTTCTGGCAAAGAGATTGCACACCGTATAGCAGTTAAAATCACACCGAGTTGCTGCCTCAGCGAGAAATGGCGAATAATCAATCTGTTAGACGACATCTGGATGCTTTTACCCGAGTTTGAATCATTGGGAAGTTGGAGGAAGGTCGCAGTGTGACAAGTGTGGCTGCAGAGTTCGAAATTGCTCGCACATCGTTTCACGACTTTGGAGACAATTTCAAACTACAGGAACAGCTATCCGGGGTTCAGTAGTGGTCGTCCATGACGAACCACACCCGCAGATGACTGGTGTATTGCCTTACAGCCAGAAGAAACAGGCGGCAGACAGCGGGAGAAATCGCTAGACACACGACACAGGCGACTGGACGACCGATATCGCGTTTTACCGTGGCCAGAAGACTGCACGGTGGTGGTCTGTTTGCACGACGCCCTGTACGGTGTGTACCTCTAACGCCTGCCCATCGGAGAATGCGTTCTCTGTGGTGCCGGGAACACCGGAATTGGAGAGACAATGAATGGGGACGAGTACTCTTTACAGATGAGAGCAGATTCAGTCTGAGTAGCGATTCTCATCGCATACTCATCTGGAGAGAGCGGGGAAGCCGCAATCATCCCTCGAACATCATTGAAAGGGACAGGTATGGAGGTGGCGGTGTTCTCGTTTGGGGAGGCATCATGCTTGGTAGTCGTACAAACCTTTACATCTTCGACGCAGGTTCAGTCAACGGGACCCGTTATTGTAACGAGATTCTTCTTCCATATGTGCGTCTTTTTAGAGGCGCTATGGGTCCGCAGTTCCTTTTTATGGACGACAATGCACCATGTCATCGCACAGTAGCTGCCGAACAGCTCTTAGAGAGTGAGGATATTGAACGTAGGAATTGGCCGGCACGATCTCCGGATCTCAATCCCATCGAGCATGTATGGGATTTTCTAGTCAGACGCTTGGTAGCTCGTACCTTACCACCAGTAACGATTCCGGAGCTTCGATTGTGGCTGCAAGACGAATGGGCAGCAATGCCTTAACAACTCATTGACACCCTCATTCTCAGCATGGGCAGACGCTATGAAACCTGCCTAGCAGTCAGGGGAGATCATATCTCATACTAAAGACCGGATATTTCTTGCTGGACACCCATCACAGGGATGTTTCGGCCTTCATTCGCATTGCGCTCCATGCTACTTTTTCAATAAAGCTTCTTTTTATCCCTCTGATTTCTCTTTTAGTAAGTGTTGCTTACATTACTCATGTCCTTACGTATTTGGGATCTTACGGTATTAAATGTGTTGATTTGGAATGCTTTTGTACAAAGTTATATTGGAAAAACCGTCTCGTCCTTAATTTTTGCACACCAGTGTATATATATATATATATATAGTATCATAAAATGAAAAAAATATATAGTATAACAAAATGACAATACTAAATTGTACCACTAAAAAAGCTGAAAGATACAAACCATATTTCAAGAAACATAACTATGAAAAATGGTGGAAAATATATTGTACATGAATCAAATAAGTGTAGGTATAACAAGAAAAAGAGTTTGAACTTTAAATGTAAGAAACCAGAAGAGTCAATGTACTAAAAAGGAGACGTCTTATGATTTCTAAAGCTGTTGCTATATTAGGACTAGCAAAAATAGGGTTAAGTATAATTTATGGATCCAACCTTCCTCGTACAGGAGAAATTTTCGACATAATTCGACATAATTTCGACCAGCAAAACAGAGCCATATTGAAAAGTTAGGCCTAAAACTAACCACGTGTAATTTGAAAAAGACAGAAAAATAAAATAAAATATGAAAGGAAATGAAACTTAAAAAGAGAGGAAATTAAAAAATAATTTTGAAAAGGAAAAGCAAAGCAAACACTTACATGAAAAAATGCAATACACAAGAGAAAAAAATTACCAGTACATTGTCAGGCGACAACGCCAAATGACGTGTTAAAATTGGTTAAACCAGAATCAAAAATTAGTGGTGCCACCTAGTTAGTTTTATTGTAATTATACTAAGCAAGCAAACACATATTGAAATTAATAAAAAATAGAAGGATAAAGAAAACTAAGAAAAATATTAAAAAATTAAAAAGGAAGAACTAGAGAGATAACTTAGAAATATTTTTAAAAATGAATTTACTTGGATAGCTGTAATCCAAGCAACGATACATATATATATATATATATATATATACTAGCTGTTACCCCCGCCCGCTTCGCTGGGTATTTCATGATGTTTTATTAATTTTTACTGCTTATATATATGTATAAATTATTGATATCTAAGTCCTAGCATTAAGAATTCGATTGTATTGAAAAATATACTTATACCTGTAACTGTCACCTGTTTATAAAAAAAAGGGCAGAACTCATCTAATTTGTATTTTCTAAAAATATCTAAAATTGAAGCATAGAATGATGATTGCTCTTTCGTAACTCAAAAACAAAGTGGATTCCCGCAAAACCAATTTTCGGTGGATCTCTACTCCGTAAATTGAACATGCAAGCCAAATTTCAAGTCTAAATCTAACAGAAAAAAACAAAAGTTTTACTATCAATATCCCCGTAATCCCGTTGAGAGCCGTTTTCCAAAATAACCGCTCTTAGCGGATTTCAATTCAACAAAAGAAAAATGCAAACCAAATTTCATTATTATAGTCCTTGTAGCTCGAAAAAAGTAATTTTTTTGTCAATACGTCCCAGTAACCCCCTGCAACCCCCCAGAACTTGATTTGCTTAAGATTTATTCTTAGTGGATCCCTATTCAACAAAAGAAACATGCTTAACAAATTTCAAGTATTTGGGTCTAACAATTAAAAACAGGAATTTTTTTCTGTAACTCCTCTTGACCCCTCGCAAACATCTTTGGGGTCAATTTTCATTTTACTCTTTGTTAGAGGAACTCTATTTCATGAAAAGAACATGCCTACCAATTTTCAAGCAGGATGATCAAGTAGTTTAAAAATGGAAATATTTATCGATTACGCCTCTTAATCTCCCGAAACTAAACTTGGTAGTTGATATTCGCGAAACCCATTTTGTAGCGGTTCTCTACTTTACGAAAGGAATCTGCTTATCAAATTTCAAGACTGTACGTCTAACAGTTTAAAAATGGGGATAATTGTCTATAACGCCACTTGAGCCCCCGCAACGCCATTTCTGGGTCTGTTTCCACAAAACCCATTTTGTAGGGGAATTGCACTCTATGAAAGGAATCTGCTTAGCAAAATTTGAAGACTGTGCGTCCAATTAATTAAAAATGCAAAAAAATTATTAATAACGCCCCTTGAACACCCGCAACACCACCTAGGGGTCGATTTTTACAAAACACATTTTGCAGTGTATTTCTATCCTATGAGAGGAATCTGCTAACCAAATTTCAAGACTGTGAGTCTAATAGTTTAAAAAAAGAAATAATTATTTATATCTGCCCTTAACCACCCGCAACACCCCTTGGGAGTCAATTTTCTCCAAACCCGTTTTGTAGCGATATTTACTCCATGAAAGAAACATTCCTACCAATTTTTAAGCAGGTAGGTCAAATAGTTTAAAAACGAAAATATTTATCTCTTACCCCACTTATACCCCTGCAACGCCACTTAGAGGTCTGTTTTCACAAAATCTTCTTATAGCTGATCTCTACTCTATGAAAGAAATCTTTTTATCAAATATAAAGACTGTGCGTCTAATAGTTTAAAAATGGAAATAATTATCTATAACGCCCCTTAAGTCCCCTTAACGCCACTTGGGGGCAATTCTCACGAAACCCATTTTTAGCGTATCTCTACCCTATGAGAGGAATCTGCTTATACTAAGTTTCAAGACTGTACGTCTAATAACTTAAAAATATGAATTTATAACGCCCCTTAAACCCCCCGCCACCGCAACACACCTTGGGGGTCAATTTTCCCAAAACCCATTTTGTAGCGGATATTTACTCCAGGAAAGAAACTTACCTACCAATTTTCAAGCAGGTAGGTGAAGTAGTTTAAAAACGGATATATTTATCTATTACGCCCCTTAATCCCCGCAACGCCACTTAGAAGTCTGTTTTAACAAAACCCGTTTTGTAACTGATTATTATTCTACGAAAGGAATCTATATATCAAATTTAAAGACAGTGCGTCAAATAGTTTAAAAATGGAAATAATTATCTATAACGCCCCCTAAGCCCCTGCAACGCCACTTGGGGGTCGATTTTCAGCAAACTCATTTTGTAGCGGATCTCTACTCTCTGAAAGGAATCCGCTTACCCAATTTCAAGATTGTACGTCTAATAACTTAAAAAATAGGAATTTATAACGCCCCTTAAACCCCCCCCCGCCCCCGCAACACCCCTTGGGGGTCAATTTTCCCAAAACCCATTTTGTAGCGGATATTTACTCCAGGAAAGAAACTTACCTACCAATTTTCAAGCAGGTAGGTGAAGTAGTTTAAAAACGGATATATTTATCTATTATGCCCCTTAATCCCCCGCAACGCCACTTAGAAGTCTGTTTTCACAAAACCCGTTTTGTAACTGATCATTATTCTACGAAATGAATCTATTTATCAAATTTAAAGACAGTGCGTCAAATAGTTTAAAAATGGAAATCATTATCTATAACGCCCCCTAAGCCCCTGCAACGCCACTTGGGGGTCGATTTTCAGCAAACTCATTTTGTAGCGGATCTCTACTCTCTGAAAGGAATCCGCTTACTAAATTTCAAGATTGTACATCAAGTAGTTTAAACATGGAAACAATTATTATTAAAGCCCTTAACCCCCCGTAACGCCCCTTGCGTTTCGAATTTCGGAAAAATCCTTTCTTAGCTGATGTCTACTCTATCAAAGGAACATATCTACCAAATTTCAAGTTTGTAGGTTGAATAGTTCCAGAGATTTCGTGATTAGTCAGTCAGTCAGTCAGTCAGTCAGTGAGTGAGTCGCTCTTTTTTCTCCTTTATATATATATAGATATATATAGATATATATATAGATATATTTATATATATAGATATATTTATATATATAGATATATATATATACCGTTTAAGCTTATATTTTAATTGATGATTAGTACAAACGAGAATTGTAATTTTCATTTCAATGAGTTTCATTACTTATGCTCTATTACGGTATATTTATTGAGCTAATGCTGGTTTGGCTTTACTGCTTTAGTCATTCTGAGCTCACATTTTTTTAGAAGAGCCGTTCACTGTAGATCCTGTAATGTGGAATATTACTGGCGAAAGATGCCCATCTTTATTGCGTCCTTGATTTCAGCTCTAAAAGTCCAGTGATGTCTTCCGATAATAGTGTGTATGGAACCTGCTACATCCTCCTTCATAATACCGTGGGTGAAACAGGCACTGTATTACCATTGTACGAAGGGCAATATTACCTGCTATCATACTTCAACGCCTAAGGTAGCCAGATTCTCTAGACGTAATGTCTTGTGATGCTTGATTATGATACCTTAAGGATTTGACCAATGAGATTCCTTCAGGACAAAAAAAGGAAGGAACCGATAGCACTTGATATCCCATCCCAGATTCTATTTCATTCCAGATGTGCCTAAGAGAAAATAAGTGGTTAAGGTAGAAACGCACACATAGTATCTCGTATACTGGTTGCACCGATGCGCTTACTGCCAAGGTGACAACGAATGCTGGTTATAAATCAGTAAATATTTATTGCGTAATTCCTATTTAGTAACAGGATTTATGCGGTTCCAGTTTTATAAATTTTTATCATACATTATTTGCATGCAGGATGATATTGACCTATTCATATGAGGTTCTGTCAAACTTTGTTTGGCTCAACAGTTTAGTAATATAATTATCTTTCGATATATCGTATTCCCCTGATCACCAAAATCCTCCAATTTCATTCAGATTCTTTTCTGGTTGTGGAAAAACTTTTTCGAGAAATTGTGCATAAAATCAGCTAATTTTATCTCATGAGAATGATACAATCCTAAATGATTTTGTAACACATACTTCATGTATTAAAAGCTGCAGTGGTATCCACATATTGCCCCATGCAAAGCATCATCAAGTGTGGGACGGATGTATCGAAAATTTGAGAAATATATATATAAATATATATATAGTAACATAAAATGAAAGAAATACATGGCATAATAAAATTGATAATACAAAATAATATCACTAACAAAGCCAGAAGATCTAAACCAGATTTCAAGAAACATACTTTAAAAATGATGGAAGAGTCTATTATAGAAGAATTAACTAAGCGTATGTATAACATAGAACAGAATTAGAACTTTAAAATGTAAGAAGCCAAAAGAGTCAATAGACTAAAATGAAGATCTGTTATGATTTCTAAAGCTGTTGCTGAATTAGGACCAGCAAATTAGGGTTAAATATATTTTATGGATCCACCTTCCCCTCCTCAGCAGAAATTTTATACATAACAGGAAAACATACAAATATTGAAAAGTTAGGCCTAAAACCAACCACGTATATAAGATATATATACATATATGTGTTCACAAAATTTAAAAATTCTTCATATTTAGTCAACTTGTTTTAAAAGTACAGAAGAAAAGAGACAGAGAGAGGTAAGACGGATGCTTCCAAAGAAAGAGGTAGATTCTTGGAAACACTTAAAAAGTCATACATATGCATATGAGTTGTATAATTAGTGGAGGATGCTTAGTAAGCACCTATGCCTATTTACAATTTGTTTGCTCTTCTTGCGAATTTTATCGAGTATTTCAATATTTGTTGAAATTAAAAAGCAATTAGGTAAAATCAGCGATCATCAATATTTGGATATTGGAAACGTACCTTCAATAAGTACGACCTAAGGAAAAAAAGTCTAAGGTTTAGAGACTTTACTGTAGACTTCGGTGTTATCAATAAGTTGTGAAAATAGTTCATTGGGGTGTATATACAATGAGAAAACTTCGATAATCGCATTCAAGAGCATTCTTTAATGAGACAATCCATCATTAAAATAAATGATAGATTCGTAGTTAGAAATTAAATATAATTATTTCAAATTTGCTTTCTAATTATTAGTATTCTTTGAAATTTAATGCTTGAGAATAAGCTGTATGATAATCATCCGTAATATCTAAATGTTTATTTTATAATATAAAAGAATTGGCTATTATTTATGATTAAATATTTTGCACGATTTGTTAATTTTGAAAGTAATTTGTGATTCTGAATATTTTACTATGAGAAGGTCATATAAAGAATTAAAGTATTATATTATATAAGTTTACAACAAATGTGAATCAAATCTCCTTCGATTTATGCATGTTTATAAAAAAAAAGTTTATACATAAAAGTTGTTGTCTTACATTTTCTAAAGATAATTATTCAACTATTGAAATCGAAATCTTTAAACAAAAGTTTCCAAATTCTCTTTAAATAGATTAAATCTTTCTTTAACTGCAGTTTATCATTCTAATTTCAATCCTGAATCCTTTGAGTGCGATTTATCAGTTCATCGTTTAACATAGAAATTGAATAAAGCATTATTTTCTTTCAAAATGAAATACGGGTACCGTTCTTTTTGATCCGGAAATAGAAGAAAAGACAAAATATACAGGAAGCAAACTAGAAGATTTGATTTGTTCAGTTGAATTTCCGGAAAGAATCTATTGTTTCATTTACTATGCAAATTTGTTTCGAACCATTTTCTTTTTTACTTATTTCTGGATTTTTTATTGCTGATTAAGGAAAGAAAAAGTTATTTTTTCGTAGAAAAAAGTTTTCTTAATTTACGTCAATTTATAAAACTCCTCCCTTCCATGTTTAATTTTAGAAAGTTGTATCTTACAATTTAATGTATTTCTCTTTAGCAAATTCTGCATCAAAAGTAACAAGACTATTGTTAAATTTTTGAAATATATATAGGGAAAACATAAATTACATGCAAACTAAATTTAAGAAAATAGTATTTAATAATTCTGGAATGTGTTCATGTGTCTGAAACCTTTTAAGTGATAAGTTATTTTTTTAAACACACTAGTGTCTAAAATTAAGATCCCAAGCACACCCTGGTAAAACCAGAGCCATATCTATTTAAGAACGAAACGTTTGCTATGATGCATTTTAGCTATATCTCGATGAAACTGTCTTGACTATGGCAAAACAAATGAAATATCTTGGGGTTCTTCTCGATATTAAATTGTCTTGGAAGCAGTACTTAAATTACATATCAGAGAAATGTGACAAATTGCAACGTGGACTAAATCGCATTGCAAGCTACTTCTTCGGTATAAATTTCAACGGACATTTGCTCATTTATAAGCAAGGAGTCGAACCTTTCATTATTCATTATATATGGTTCTAGAGTTTGGTGTGAGGCACTTAAAATGCAGATAAGTTCTAAAAATTTGTGACGCATGCAAAGAAGAATAATTTTGCGGATCATATGCGGTTATCGTATCATAAGTTACGAGATAGTTTATACTGTTTCTGGCTTCCCTCCAATCGACATTGTTATTCTTCATAATATTGATTTTAGGGAAAGTCTCTCTGCTTCTTCCACCTCTAATTATAATTGCATTCTGTCTCCCTTTCCTCTCCCTCATAATTCAGAGAGAAATGCCATGGATATTATTCAAATTAGTGACAAACGCACACATGGTTTCCCTGTTATTTGCTATACCTACGGCAGTAAAACTGATGACAGAGTTGGTTTCCCTTTTGTTGTGTTAAGGTGTGGTGTTCAATGCGAGCGCTTTCAATTAAGAATTTGTGATAAATGCACAGTTTTTGTAGCTCAAATGTATGTTTAAACTTCGCCATTAACTGGATCACTTAACAAAATAGTATCTGTAACAATTACATCTGTACAGACTCTCCTCCTTGAATTCCCTTAAGTGTAATTCTTCATCTAACAACATAATCATCGAGATCCAAAAGCAACTTAAAAGCCTCAAAGATAAAATCTTCTCAATAGGTTATGCATTTGTTCACAGACGCACGAGCGTCTTAGAAATGAGCGGAACGATTAGTTTGCAAAGGGTGCAACCAATCGCAAAATTGACATTGCCGTTAATTCTCCTAAATAATTTTATAAGAAAATTTTGGAAGAAAGAAGGGGGAAGCTATGGGACCAAGGATATCTGATTTTAAGCAAAAAAATGTGTTAAACCAATAAAAACTGTATTCCAAATTTGGAAGTGAGCGAAGCATTATAAGGCTTTTAAAGGACTTAATATAAATTGGCATCCACATTTTCAACAACTTCTTTCCACCAGAAGTGCTTTTTTAAAAGTTCTGTAAATTTGTTGTAAATATTTATAATCTTTCATAAACTAAAAGGATTTTTTCCTACATTCCTTTGCAATGTGTACTTAATACTTGCTTCTGTGAGCCTTCCTGGTGTACGGAGATTTTATAATTGTTTTGAATTAAAAAAACACAATATTTGAAATAATTTTAGAAATATTCAATTTATATTGTTATAATCAGCTATATATATATATATATATATATATATATATCACTTTCAGAAAAAAGCGTACAACACATGAAAAGTTTCAAAGTTGTTTGTCAAAATTTAGATTATATATATCAAAAATTAACAAAAAGAAATGCATTGTATGTCGGATGGAACGTGTTATACATTTCTGTAAAAGCATCTCAACAAGCCATCATATTGATAATGATGGTTTCAAAAAATTCTAGCGGTAGCAAATACTGTTTTTTTTACCAAAATAAATGTGGTTTTAAACACGGGGATGAACCTAGGTAGGCATGGGCACGATGTGAAATAGCTTTTCCTAAGCCATCCCTAACACTATATGCGAGATTGAGATCCCATGACTTCTTTGTTCAATTCATACGAGTATATTTTTCCCGAAAATAAAAATAAAATATGAACACTATGTTCCGTCATTTTATCGATTATAATCTGAATGTCCAAGGTTGCATCAACCAGAGAAAACCTGATATATGCTTCAAGAATATCTTCCCTTTAGCACTGTGGAATAACACTACTCTCTTCAATGTAGTGTATTTGACATGTAGTGTAGATGTAGTGACATGTAGCGTAGACATGATACAGTTCCAAGAGAACGATTGCTTTGCCTCCTAATGGTTGGATCCCCTTTACGATGGAAGATTGGTAAGAATCCCCACTTTCTCTCTTAATAAAGACTCTTCGAGAACCGTTCTGTTTGTTCAATATTGATTCAACAGTAGAATGAACACGCTCATTGCTGGACTCAATGATAAAAAGGGCTTTCCGGTCTAATGTTCTCAGAGACACCTCACTTTCTCTCCGGGGGTAATATATCTCTCTGATAGATATCTGCCTATGGTTCGACTGGACAATTTCGACGGGAAAAGGGTAGCAAAAAGATCATAGAAAGTACTGTAGTCTTTGTCTGCCTATATGACCAGTGACGCAGACAAGGGGGGTATTATGGGGTTCCGGGCACCCCCCGAAAGCCCTTGAGTTCTTTTCAAATGATGATAATCCTATATATAACGTAAAATTTAATTAAGTACTTGTAATTAACAATTTATATTATTAATTATTGGTAATAATTAGTTCAATAATTTATTTTTTACTGTTTTTTGTTGACAAAATCAGAAGAATCAATTGGTGTTGTCTTGAGGTATGATACGAATTGGGGGACTTTTGACCATGGATCCCCCCCCCTTGAAACATTTTCGTGTGCACTACTGTATATGACAGTGTATTTCATGTAAAGTAGGGATACTATAAAAATGTTCTCACTTTTAGTGGTCTTGACTGGCGTTTTCTGTGATTTCATCACTCGCTTGGAATTGGTTCCGCACCCTGGATAACACTGTTGAGGTAACCTTTGAACCACCTGCGCTTGAAACTGCACATATACGAACCTGCCAATGGTTTTCAACCTCATATAATTATGTAAATCAAGGGGATAGGTGGTAAGTAGTGGCCTGTGAGCTATATGCCATTTTTAAAGGGAATTTTAGTTAAATGTAAAATAAAACATCTGTAAGATTAGAACTTCAACCCATGAGTAACTGAAGATTCATATTTTCGACATGGATGGAGAGGCCAATACACATGCACAAGGTATGTACGATACTCAGTGTTTTTATTTCCGGATAACCAATTTAATAAGCCTTTTGCATGGTATACTTCAGTTTATTTTATATACGTGATCAGGTTCACCGTAGAATACAATAAATGTGGCAATGACTTGCAATCATTTCTAAATTTCTTAAGACTACCTTCATTTTCTCTATGAGGAATAAGAGCAAAATTTAAAACGTAAATAAAAATATGCTTCGTATCAAACAGAATATTAAATATGTATAAAATATGCACATTGTGCGAGAGCATGTTTACTATATGGTGCTGAAACGGTAGATATAACTATAGCTATAGCGCATACTTCATACGAAACTAGTGTACTAGACAAAGGTCAGTGTGCCAGTTCGACTCGGACAATATGTCCCATTCAAGGCATCCACCACATGTTTTTCACTAATATTTTATAAGATAATGAAGTTTAAATAATATTTGACTGAAAAGTATTACCTAATTCTTCAATTTCTTAATATAAAATAAAACATATTTAAAACATGCTGCGGTACTTTATAATAATTTTTTAAAAAGATTTGTATGCAGAACACTTGTAAAATTACCGTGAAGTTTATTATATCCATTCTATTAAACACTTTTCTTCCATTGAATGATCATTGATTGATCATTCAATGGACCCAGAATTATTCGTTGGCTATTTTCCAATACCTAAAATTAGTTAATTGAAGGTTTAGTTTGAATTTACATAAGAAAACAACCCTGAATGGAATTTAACACATTGAAGAGAGTACACAGTAAAAAGTACTTAGCATTCAGTCCCAGGATATTTTTTTAAAAAAAATAAATCTTAAATAACGAGCAGAAACATATTAATATATTATATTAATAATTAATGTAATAATTAAAATAATGAATTTATGAAATAAATGGAACATAATTTTGAAAAATAATATGAAATAAGTTAATTCATGTCATCTGTTTACAAATTCTTGAAACTTTTTTTCAATATTTGAAAACCATTTAATCTTACTCAATGAGGCTGAGGAAGTAAAGAATATACAATGTGATACTATCTGATTCTGATTCTGATGTTTATATGATAATGTGTTACCTGAAATTTTAAAAGTTTATTTGTGTGAAATAATTTTTCCTTTTCAAAAAATCACGCATTCTCACCTCATTCTTTTATTTATTTTTTGAGATCAAAGTTTTATTAATTATTAATTATGTTTATTATTCCTCAGTTTCATTGAAATGAGTTATATTAAAGTTTCTCTATTGAAGAAAATAACAAAATGCATTGTTTTAATTGAAAATTAAACCCAATATCTAAATAAAATCTTACGAACATGTAAATAATAATAAACATCTGAAACATATTTTTTAATGGCAAACCCTTTTTCCGAATTCTTAGAAAATGTTCCCTCTTTTTAATGTATTTGAGAGTAAGATGAAATAAAAAATATAGCGAATTATATTAGAGAAGAAACAAATAAAATTTCTGTTACAACTACGCCAGTGATTTTTTTTTAAACGTATAATGTGTAGATGTATTAAAAAGAATAAGAATTAAATTATCTTTCCTGTTTATTTAAAACGTATTATGTTTTCCATTGTTAGAACATTGAGACTTACTTTTAAAAATGACACCATTGGGAATTTATTTCTGTGTACATTATAGTTTTTTTTATTTATTTAGGAAAGAAAAATATATTGATAATTAAAAATATTTAATTTTGACCTTTATTTATTTGGGAAAAAAATATGTTAAATATTTGTAATCACTTTTATAAATGCAAATTAGCATCAATATTTTACTTAATCACTTATTCATCAGTCTTGTTATAGCGACCCTGTGGTAGCTGCCCAAGTTGGAGACACCGAACAATTTACCATTATGATAAAAAATTTTAAAAAATTACTTATCTTATTTTATTATCTGGAAATGTCATAAACAGAGAAAGATGTTAACTTAATCTATATCTTAAATACCTATAGCAAACTATTGGATCATTTATTTATCTTGCTTACGACCCGATGTAGCAGCACTAGTCAGGGTTTAACCTGAAGACCTGGATAACCCGGATTAAGGTAACAGACTAAAATTGTGAATTTTGCCAAAAATGAACACACACACACACACACATTTTTTTTAATAATTTTACTTTATAGGCCATCTTATTAACATTATAAAAATATCAAAATTGTTATTTTCCGTTCCCTAGAACTAAAAGTACAAGTGTTTTAAAATAAAAGCAGTTTCTTTACTTTAAGCAAGATGTCATACTTTAAAACACGTTTTACTCGAAATGTGTTTTTTTTTTAATGCTCAAACGGGGCCAGAGCGATTGCTCAAAAAGATTTCAAAACAATAAACTGAATTTTTGGTGTATGTTCCGTATAAAAAGTCGAAGTGTTTTTAACCTTCATATTTATAAATCATAGTTTTATTACAAAATTTATAGTCTCTTATGTTAATATAATCATTGTTTCTTAAGCAATTTCATATAATAACTAAGATAAAGTGTTCTAGTTTTAATAAAAATTTTAAAATTTTTTTATCCTGAAAGTCAATTTAAAAATGAATAACATAGTAACGCATCAGACTCGAAAAATTGAAAATTCACTCATAAACTTTTGGTATAGATTGAGCCGCGTTTATGTTATTTTTTGTAAATTTTTACCAATATTTTTTCCATTTATATAAGTAATAATAATTTCTTTTTCTCTTCTTAATTTTAGCATATTTTTCTCAAAATGTACTAAACAAATAAAAAAACAAAAAAAAATCCCCATATCTTCATTTTTTTTTATAAATAAAAAGTGGTTTAAAGTAGCCGGATACCTTAAACATCCTATTTCTGAACTTTCAAGGCATCAGATATTAACGTTCATAATATATATTCAATATCAGCTTAACGACTAACTCCTACACACACTTTGTTAGAGATTAAATGCCACTCAAATCAACAAAAATCACGTTTTTTTCCTACAGGATTTAATTTTAAAAGCATTCAACAGTTTAAAGAAATTTGTTTTGAGATGATTAATAAAATACGATATTAGAACCCATCACATAGTCATTTCGAAGTATATTAGAATTGCACTAATTAATATTAAAATAGAGTTAATCCTCAAAAAACGAATAAAATAATTTTTCTTACTCTAAATTTTTTTTTTTTTTTGAAATTTTTTTAACAAACTCAAAATTATAATCAAAAGCAACTCTCAACCTGAATCATAGAAATCCAAAATATAATTTTTTTTCTTCTTTCTTCAATAACGTGAATAACTTAGATGAATGAGTCATGAATGAAATTCAACTTCTTTCCACCATCGTTATGTATCCAACAAGAGAGAATACATTTATTAATTATAAGGAAAGCAAAGCTAATAAAATATATCCGATATTCCAAAACTCTCCGTCAAACAACAAAGCTTTTTGTTACACAACTTTCATTTAAAATCACTGCCTCGAAACTAAAAATAAATAACGGAAACCAACGTTAAAAAGATGGAAGGCATCAGCAACGTCCACGCTGAAAAGTAAACACACTGTCATGTGTGCAATAGAGCGTGAAATATGGTGCCTCCGAGTCCTGATACGAAAACACAAGCTCTGCATGGAAAGAGAAAATACTCATACATTTAAGAACCAGTGAAAAATGGTCTTTGTGACGTATCTCGTTTCGGGAGAATTCTCCATAACATAGAATAAATTCCAATCATATTGCTTTTGTTTGGGATATTTTTACACTTATTTCTTTTAGATAACCCAAACTTTTTTTTACGGTGACTCAGAGTGCTGAAATGTAACACGACGATAGACTTTTAAGCGAAAAATGAAACAAAGTTATTCAAGCTTTAAGAGTAGAAGTAATAGAATTTTGTTGATTCATATTTGATAAAAATGTTGAAAACTATTAATGGATATTCTTATACAGTAGAGTATATTACCTATAGCATGTAAATGTTAGCTATTGTAAATACAAACAATGCAAAAAATTTAATTAATTTATTTTAATTGAATTTAAAATAATGCCTTTAAATATTTTTTGGTAAAATTATACAATCTCTTTGAAACAACTTTTAAATCTTAATAACTTAAATTGTTTTTCCAGTTAAGGGAAATAATTGACTGGAGTTATTTATTAATGACACATTCAAAACAAACGCGAGTGCTTTTGAGTGAATGACCTCTTAATTTTCAAAGATCGAGCGACGAGAATGATACCTGATCGGCATTTTTCTCTCCAAACTTCTACATCACACCAACCCATTTAGGAGAAAGATGTGGAGTATTGTTAATAGTTCAGAGAAAACTAATTTGTGGATTTGGAAGATTAATTGTATTCTTTAACTAACATAATTGATAAATTTCGGAAAGGTCTTATTATTGCACATACTTATTTCTAAACATGAAAACATGAAGCTATACATAAACATATATGAATTATTGGTGGTTTCTCTAATGTTATTGAATATAATGTAGCAATGGCGGCACGAAGCGAAAGTTATCTAATATAAATACGTATTTAAATCTATTGACAGGGAGGCTAAGACAGAAGGCCTTATATTATAAACTAAGGAAAAACTATATAAATATAAAACTACTAGTGTAAATAATTGCACCCCAACTCAACCTTTAATTAGGGATTTCAAATTTGAGCTAGTTACAGAATGCATTTATCTGGGATCAATGTTTAATTAAAAAGGATATCCTCTACCTTAAATAAGGAGACGCATTATTGCTGCTAATAAAGCCTTTTATAGATGGAAGCATTTACTTAGAGCAGAATTTTTAACTAGAAATGCAAAACTATTTCTCTATAGAACATTAATCCATCATATCCTAAATTACGCTTTGGAAATCTGGAATAACGAAATAGGTGATTTTTAGTTCTAGGTCCCGAGAAGTGCTTTCGGAGTAATTCAGGGAACTAATATTTGGCATAGACGAATTATACCAAACTTTCGAAGACCCAAATGTAGTTCATTACATCTAAATAAGTCACCTCAATTGGACTGGGGGTGTTAACCATATAAAAGAGAGTAACATCCTAAAAGAAACTATTTCGGCTAGATCATACAATAGCAGAAGAAGCGGAAGACCTAGACTTTGATGGTAGTTGTAGTAGAGGATTGTGTAGAAGATTGTGTGTTTTGTGCTAAAAACTCAGAATTGGAGATATGTGGTGGTCAAAGAAGTGGCTCAGATGACCTTGGCTCACCCTGAATTGTCAGGTCATAGATATTGAGGAATGTTCTGAACATTTGTCGATACCTACATAGAACGTTCTACCTTTATCAAAATTTTTTTTACAATTTACATACCTCATTCACTATATAGATATTTCCTAATGTGTGTCATTATATATCCTCAAATACACTTAAAATACATATTGAAATTTAAAACAATATATTTATAAGAAGCAGTTTTCACTTGTCAATGAGACAATCTGAATTGTACAACTGAAGAATATTATATGAATTAAAAGAAATGGTAGAATATTGCTCATTAAAAAGAGTAAAGCATATTACATTAAACATAATTTTTTTAAAAAAAAAAATCGCATTAATATATTAACACATTTTTTTTTCAGTTTACATCAGTTATATGTCAACATCGTGGTGTATTACAGAATTTAAACTTGTTTCTTTTGAGTTCCTTTGTATTATTGTCATGTAAAAAAACTTTTTCTATCAAATTTAGCTTATAATTTTTTTATAATAATACTAATCTATTTCAATGCATTGAAGTAAAAATTAATATTTGCCTTAGATTTTATCAAGGGAAGTGATCATAAGATAAAGTTAATAATAAGAATAGCTTCTTTTCTCAGTGAAAAGTTAACAGAACTGATAAAAAAATACTTCCAATTTGCATGTGTGTGTTTATTTAGATTTCTCATGACGAGTTGTCGATATTTTAATCAACGGGTGTACAAAATTAAAGGATAATGAGATAAAACTTCCTCACTGAGTTGATGTTTCAACCAATGTCCATTGCTGCAATTATTTATCTTAATTTAATAAAATTGAACAAAATATTACAATAAATCGTATATATTATCGACAGAAATATACAAATTTGGTGATTGATAGTGTGGTATGCAAGGAATGTATGTTGTCGGAATTCCAGTCTATGTTGTTTAAATTGAATGTGTTTTCTTAGAGTGATCAGCATTCATTAGTTATGACTCAAAATCATCTTTTAAAAAAAATCAAAAGTTGCAAGATATTGGAAGAATTCCGAGAGTTCAAACACAAATTATTGTCTCCTAAGATTTGAATACCTCTTAAAGAATCGTATCAAGAATTTGAAGCCGCTTTCTTAAGCATTGGATCAGTTGACAAATAACGTGGCCAAAGACAACCAAGAGCAACAACTCCATCCAAAGACTACTTTTTTTTATCATTGTCGGCTCAAAGAAACCATGAATCGACAACAAGAGATTTAGTCTCAGACCTTGAGGAACAGGTCTCACACAGGAACTCAAATTAACCATTCTATTATTGCAAGAAAAGTTCACGAGCAATTTAATTTTAAAACAGAAACTAGTAACAACCAAATCTAAATCCATTTCATTATAAAGTTAAAAAGAAAAATAAATGTTTTAAACCAAATGGTTTGCCCCAAATTCACATTGATGATTGTGATTATTTCAAGCGTCTTCAAGTTTTAGAAAACTCCTGATATTCCATTTTGCAATAATCTTGAGCGTGGTCTAGAAAACGTAAGTGTTGTAGTGATAAGAGTAGAATTCAGTCAAATTAAAAACAACAACACTCTTCTTGCTTTCTAAATTTAAAAAAGCCAAGAAAATAATTATTTTGGAAAAGAAAATAGATTTCTTAAGAGAAATTACTTTGTTTCTCGTACACTTTCTTTTGATAAAATATTTTATTTTTAAGCATCTATTGTTTTGTGAAAATAACGATTATTTCGTCTGCAATTGACATTTCATTATCTGTGTCGTATTTTTCCGCGAAGGTCCTTCAAATTACGCAATTTTTCAAATATTTGTGCGACAAAAAAGGAAAAGGTTTTCTCCCTTAGAGCATTCTTTCTCTGTTGAGGGTGAATCGAATGCAAGAGAATGATGTTCTTCATTTACTTAGGGGTTAAAAATTTTCAATCAAATTCTAAATACATCCGAATGTAATTTTCTTTTATGTAATAGGTATGTGTGTGTGTGAACAATTGCTTGGTTTATAAATTCTTTTACGTTTCTTTGGCATTTAAAACAATTTTTTTAAATAATTTCACTCTTTTTATATTTTTACTTTAGTTTTACAGAAATGTTACATTCTTAAATAAAGTTAAAGTAAATTTTACGAAAGAGTATGAATAATAATATGTATGAAACATTATATATTTCTCAGATAACTAATAGCAGATTATTTTAAACTACTCTATGAGTCAGTTTTCTCCCAATTCATTAATTTCTTTCAATTTACTACACATTTAATTTTATTTATTATAGTTTTATTCATGTTATTATGTTTCATCAGTTAATTACTTAACCAGCGCGCCGAATCATGATCACATACATGTGATCACTGAAAGGGTTAAATCATTTGTATATCAAGTTTTTATTCATATTTTATATATAATTGCCGATACTATTTACGTATCTTAATGGAAATGAGCGAAATCTTGCATTGAAATAAAATATGCAAACTATCTCTGTAGCAATCATTGTTCTTTAAGCTTAAAATTAATTATGCATTCAAAATTTACCTTTAATTAAGTGTCTTAATTTTTCTTTTTACATGTCAATTAAGTAAGAAACATTTGCAAATTAAATCGTTTCGCCCAAAAATTATTGCTAAATAATGTACTTGAAATATTCTTTTCATTAAATTTCTTCTTATCTCTTAATAACTTCTGAATACTATTATTTTCAATAACTAATATTTCATTTAGTTTAATAAATTAAAATTAATACTTAATTTTTTACAATCCATATTTAAACCGTGTATTAAATACATTCTGAATGAATATCCATTTAAAATATTCGAGTTAACGATAGTTCTATAATCG
>BMAO01019491.1:0-28932 GCA_019973975.1 Trichonephila clavata
TGTGAAACTAATAAAAGCTTTGTAATTTTACTTGACGTTTTTTTTTTTTTTAGTCTTTTGGTACACTTTAAATCTCATTTCGTTTTAAAGTTAAAAGATTTTTATAATGTAGAAATAACTGAAGTAGTACGAGATTTGTAGAAAAAAAAATATTGTTTTTATTCCTATTAATTTTACTTTGGTAACTTTTTCCCTTTTTTTTCCTTTTGATCTGTTTCGAAATTTCCATTATCCTAAACGTTAATATTTTTTATAAAATTATCCTAAACGTTAATGTAAGAGAAAAAAAATAACTTACTTTTTAAATTCAAATGGACAATATATATAAGGTCAAATATTTTTTTTTTGAATAAAAGGGGAAACAAAGTGGATTATGAGACACTTATTTTCAAAAAAAATTAATTGATAGTTGCTCCGTCTTTAATTTTATTATGAGAAGCATATTTGTTAAAAGATATAGAGTCATAATTTATTAAACGTGATAAAGTTTAATTGAGTTACATAGTCATTTTTTATGAATACATTGATTAAGATGGTGCAGTTGAAGATAAAAATAAAATGTGTGTGTGTGATTTTTTTTCTTATTTATTCTACTTTAATTATTATAAAGACCAAACGCTGGAAATATGCATATGCAGATTCCTTTAATAAATTGTACTAATACTCATACACGCTCACTCATTTCCTAAAAGTGAATTTCTTTACTTCTACGTACATATTATTAATCTCTATTTTATCAAATTATTTCTTATTACAAGAGAAGCTGATTAAATCTTGTAAATGTATTAACATCATTATCGTGTTCTCTTTACTTTGAATTTTCTCCTGATGATCTCTTTTTGATCTTATGAATCAAGAAATTATATACCGTAAAATCCGTGCACCTTTAACATATAAAATATGATCGAAATTTACGAGTACGCTTTATACGTCAGGTATAAAAATGAGAGCTTTAGAAATAATAAAAAAAATATGAGCATAGAAAAAAATTAGATTTCTACGTATATCGAAATGATGTTTATTTAAAGGAAAGGACATTCAGTATGAAATTAAGGGTTTATAGTTCTATAAGCATGCTATTTTTTTCTAATGCACGTTATAAAACATTGAATAAATGACATCAGAACATAAGAGCATTAAGAGATATTTAAGATTAATATTTAAGATGAATTCATAAAATAGGGGGCCGCGTTATACAGCGAATGTACCAATACATTAAAAATTGCAGCTTGAAATTATAGGCGCAAGTTATACGCCAAATGTTACGAATTGCTCAATAAATAAGGATACAAATCACATTAGTTAAACTAAACTGATCCAAAATTATTGTTAGTGTTCGATTTTTTTTATTTTTATAAATACATTAAAATTATGAAAGAGTAAATAACTAAAGTGTGATTAAAATGTATTTCCATTTTAAAAAAATACTTAACTCAAACCTTTTTTAATTATATCTTTAATGAGAATCGCACTTAAAATAATTACTATAACTAAGATATAAATAGAGTATTTTAGTCAAATACATTGTATGCAGGGTTCATTACAGGGCATTAGAAGTTACTGTCGCTACTACAGGGTCCCAGATTTTTTCCGTAAGAATGGAGCCAATAATATAAAGAGCTTCGGGACGTGTTTAGCTTTAATTTCAAATGTGTTAATTCCGTTGAGATAAGCCGTATTCACTTATTTTCCTGATAAGGAATACATAAAAAACCAAACACTATTGCTAAATCATTAGATGTCACCGCCCCTCTCCTAATGACACCTTCTGAATAAATGAAGAAGTATACTCATTTGGTCATATAATTCAGGACGATCAAATGACTAAGTTACTTCACATAAATATCTTTTAAGATCTTCATATTATTAATCTCGCTATGTTACCAAACTAGTGGCTGATATCTATTCCAGACACGTTCACTTTCACTTATCCAGGATAAAGAAAATGAGTGCAAGGAGAGAGAAGTGTCGGGTAATCTTCATCATTAATACTTCTTATCTGAAATATCGATGAACATTAACACAAATGATAAAGAGTAATTTAACTGGAAGGATAGATAATAGTGAAACTTAAATTAACAATATTACGAACATGAACTGAAGTGTATAATTAGATGTTCAATATGAAAATCGATCATTTTAAAGTTTATAGTAATAAAATATGTATTAAATCAATGTCTGCACATTATTTAATACTCAAAAAGAATAAATTCTGATTTACTATATGTTTTACTCAAAGTAATCACGCTTAGTTAATAGCAGCATACATATAAAATAAGGATGGTGAATGGATTTAAGTGTAGTACAAAAAATAAAAATAATTTGAGGGAAAAAGCCCACAATTGCACTTTCAAATAAAACTGCTAAGAACCTCGTATATTATGCTTAACAGACATAAAAATTTCAATAATATGAAAAAAGAACAATACAAAAAGGAAAGTTGGAAAGAAAAATATGACGAGAAATCAAGTGATTAGCATTTACTAAATCTAATCGAATGAAGCATTTGGAAGAAATGACATCTGTAAGTCTTTATAAAAAGAAAGATATACAGCACGTTTCTCATTTGGAACTCACATTTCAAGGTTGGTTGGTTGGGAAGCTATCATGTTATGAACCATACGATAAGGAAAAATGGCTACCATAAAATACTAGAATCTGAAAGAAAAAACCATCGTGACCAATCAACTTCGCGGTGTATCGTTCTGTGTCATTGTCTCTCACATTCATTAGAATTTAGTGTCTATTATGCGAATATGCAATCGGTTACTTCAAGGAGGTCATACTGAGCGCTATGCCAGTTCTCAATGGCCGCCTACACCGACGGTATAGAGAAGAAAAAGTTGTCAGTGTGGATTTATAGGATCGATTTGCCATGCCATGAAACATGAGTCAGAAAGCGGATGTATCCACGCTTGGAGGCACCAAGAAATGCAAGTGGTTTGCTTGCATTCCATATCGTTATACGGACTCCACGTCCGGTTTGATGGTATCAGTTGCCATTAGGCAACGGCCAGAAATATATCCTGCTGTTATCTTAGGTAACCTGATCATTTAGCGATTTATTTTCCGGTTATTAAAGACGGTGGTTTTGCATTACCTTTGACGCCACTTATATAATATCTTTCAACTAAATAAAGCATGTTGCTCGTCATGTCTTGATCTGCCTCTATACGGATTGTCATCCATTGTATCCCAGTTAAAAACATTCATCAGATCTTTGAACGATTGAAGACTTATAGTAACGAGTTCTGAGAATATTGGTCACCGCTTTCTCCAGGCACTACGATTGAAGAATTAAAGCATGGGTTATCTTGAACTTATCTGTCATCGAAGTATATAGCTTTTATCATTGAGTAATAGGATTCGATCTCGTTTGCTGCTATAGATGGTACCTGTATGCAGTAATTTTTAAAAGAATGATAAATCCATATTATATTGAAATTGCTTAATCTAATATTAAATTTGAAGCAACTGTATACATAAGTCATTAATTATTTTATAAAGTAAAACTTTTTTTTCTATCGGGAAGTGAAAGCTATAACTTGCAACAACAAATTGTAAATGTTGCATGATTTCTTTTTTAGCTAAACTGAATTTATTAATTGTTTTTTGCCTAATTTCCTTTGCAGTAATTTTGACCTAAGTTTTAAGGAAGAGTGTATATGTTAAAAGGTAAGAAGCATACAAGGCTTGCCAATTGCATCGGAACAGCTACGTTTTTAGGAATAACTAAGAATAGACAATGATTGGAGAAATGAAATATACATATTTAGCAAAGCCAATGTTCATTTATTATTGTGCAAAATGGTATAGATATCGCCACAATGAAGAACTAAACACTTAAAAATAAAAAAGAGATGATCCTTGGATGATTTCCAAACCACCACAAAAAATTGATCTTCAAGTCATAATGATGCAGATATGAGTATTTTAGTAAGATGAGTGTTGAAGAGACCATGGACACTAATGCAAATTTTGAATCTATTATCTATGCTCTTCACTAAATATCGCGAATTTATTTTGAGATATTATCCCACTCCTCTCTCAAGGCAGTTTTCAGCTCTTGAAATGTACGGGGAGGAATGGTGTTTTGGAAACATGTCTGCCAAGCCTTGTTCTACAGGATTAATGTCGAAAGAGTAAGCAGACCATTACGTACAGTGAAAATTTTCACTTTGTGTCCTACACCTCAACACTTTTGTGTGGCAGAACATTATCATCCATGGACATAAATTCCAGACGTACAGCATTCCTAAGAATACGAACATGATCCAGAATAATCCTCTATGCAATACCGTTGTGATGTAAAGCTTCATCGCTCAAAGATGTGAAGCGGTGTTTTGTAATTGTACATGGTGCCTACCCACACCATTACGCCTGAGCCGTACCGATCGCGTTCGAAAACAAACTTTTGTGTATGACGTGTTCCACGCTTTCTCCCCAGTAATTGGTGGCCAGAATCAATTGCCACACTAGAACCAGATTATTGGAAGGACATCACTCTAGACCAGGGGTACTCACCTTTTTTTTCCGGCTGGGCCGCATACATATGTCAGCTATTTCAAGTGGGCCACATACACATGTTAGTTATTTCATGAGGATAAATGGGGAGATGGGGTGGAATAAAATTCTTTAAGACCAACATAAGATTGGAAATTTAACATGTGGAAAATTGATCAAAATATTATAACTTATGTTTTGCATTGTTTTAATTATTATTTTTATATTTTTATTTGTATCACTAACACTAAATTAGAAGCATTTAAGAAACACTTTTTCATAATTTATACATCAGTAAACAGTTTCATATGATTACAATAGTATAACAATTTTCATAGGATGTCTTTGTTACCCCTGTGATTTTACCTCTGGCAAAAAACTTTGTTGATGATGCAAAGATTATTCAAGAAAGCATATTTATATCACCTCTTGAAAGAGATCTTCGAGGATAAATGTCATTGAATGAATCTTGTTTATTGGTATTTTTTGAAGAGAGCATTTTCGAGACAAATAAAACCATTATGATCCATGTTTGTTTTACACTACAAAATAGTCAAACTCCCAATCGTCTTGAAACGATATATTTTATTTGAATATGTTTCGCTTGAAAGGTATGAATGATAGTTAAAAATTATCCTAACCCATGAAATTGTCACTACTCCACTGATGTCTGTTATCACTAACCGTAACACTTTAAAAAACGGAAAATAATAGGAATTCGTACCCTTACGACGCCGAAAGAGCAAAAAGTAAAAAATGATGTGTTTGATTTCTTGACAAATAACTTCCGTCAAATTTTCAACACAATGTTCTTAAATAAGTAAATTTCTCAGAGAAATAGTACATGTCTGGGCCAACGGATCGGTGTGCCACATGTTGCGTATCGCTGCTTTAGTCCAATTTTGGTAATTCGAAACAAAATGATCCTTACGCCAGCGTAGTCGCTCTCGACGACGACGTGGTTGAAGTGAGATGCAATGAACAGGCTTCCGTGCATAGAAACCAATTTTTTTTTAAATCGCCGCGACATGGTTATTGCTGAAACATACGTACCGGTAGCTTATGCAATGTTTGAAGCTATCTGGACAGGAGTGAAATATCTGTTCCTTTTTGACACGAAGGCTACATAACGATCATCTAAAGGTGTGGTGCTCCTAAAGACTTCTCAACAGGGTTTCGCAATGCATTTTCACCTTAAGCGGTCTTCTTTAATTGCTGGATGACACTTTGTGATTCACCCATTGCAGCAGCTACATTAGTGACACCTTGACCTGCTTCCAGTCGTCCAACTGCTCGTCCACGAGCGTAGTCACTCAAATGATATCTTGGTGGACACCTTGCTTTTATTTATTGCAAAAACAAACAGAATTTCTGACTAAAAACTTTTATAACGTCTTGCACTATTGTCATCAAATATTAAACGGCATGAATTTTTGTATGAATCAGCAGCTTGTATGTACTGTTGTTTACACAAATAAGGAGAACTGGTTTACAACGCCCTCTGAACTTGAATTTACTTATATTGCTCAGTATCTGAGACGCAATTTTGCATACATCACTTTTTACTTTTCAAGCTGTGTATACAAGTGTTCATATACATATACATATTAGTTTGGCTGCTTATTTTTTAGAATACTAAATTTAATATATGTTAAAGTCACAAATGATTTAACTATTCAACTCATAATTTTAATTAGATATTCAAAGGCATATGGATCCTTTCATTTTGAATACATATATTCCCATTAGAACAATATTTCTCTTAATCTGAAAGTTTATTTCACATTAGGTAATTTAGTAGAAAACCCCGCTTTTAATGTTTTGAGAAAATGATACAAATATTGCAAACCGTTTTCGTCTATACTTATTTTATTCATTACATTTTTTTACGAATTGCATAAAAGGACCAGAAAACCAATTTTAAACAAATTTATTTCCCTCTATTTCAGTCAAGCTATTGTCTTCCAATAAGTGGTTGTATTTTCAATAGTTTCCTGTATTCAACCAATTTTTGTTTTTCCAATAATATTTCTATCAGAATCAGAAAAATTCAATTACCTGTCGTTTTCACGAAAGAAGTTTGAAATCGATATTGAAATTTCGCAATTTCAATATTATTTGAAACGGATATTTTCAGTTCCAGAAATCATCTAATTACCTTTTATTTTTTTAAAAAAATTAAAACAAGAGTCCCACAGTTTGTTTTTGTATGAGATTTGATCTTTATTAAATATTTAATTTGATTTCATTTCTTGTTGATTTCATTTAACAATTTTAGCTCTTTATTGGCTAACTTCCCGTGGACAAAATATCCATCTAACGTTATTTCATGTTAAACAATTTATTTTTCTAATTTTTGCTCAAATAAAATTTATTGCAATAATTGGGTGAAGTTTCTAGCTCTGTTTAGTAAGAAATTACTATTTGTTAACCTAATCATAATTTTTTTTTAATTAATTTTTCCTTTTTTAAAAATTAAGTAAAGGAATGTTATCTTGTTTCATTATTTTACTTATATTATACAAACAATTTTAAATGGAGATTATCGTTACAAGTATTAAATATTTTGCTTGTGTTGCTAAAAAAAAAATACAATGAGCAGGAATGTTTTCCTTTATGATTGCATGAATAGTGCAATGTATAATATTATGGTTAAAGTAATTTGACGACCGATTGTAAATTGAATACTTGATTTTAAATATATAACAGCAGTATTTAAATAAATTATAAGCTTTCTAAAAACTGCGCCGAAAGTAATAAGAAATTGGTCCAGAAGTCCTTTTTTCAATCAGTAACACGATAATTTGTTTCTATTTAACATTTAGAGAAACAATATGTAAGGAGGAAGTGATTCGAAACAAACATATTTTAATCTCTACATAAAAATGTTCCATGTTTCTTTTCTTTTAAATAACATTCCTTTATGCTAACATTCCTCTATGCTTGAAACTCTAAAATAGAAAAGAATGAGCAACTAAAAAATGAAATATTTTAGCGAGAGGAAAAAAATTATGTATGGAAACTCCCAATAGCCTCTGGTTAAATGAAGTTCCCTCGATAAAGCCACTAAAACCATACCTTCAGGATATACCAATGGAAACAAAAAAAAATATAAAGCTGAATATCATGGATAAGAAGCGAAGCTGGTATAAAATGCTTCTATTTTATTTTGAGGCTTTATATATATAAAATAACTAACATAACACTTTTAGAAGTAGTTTTGAAATAAACTCGTAATCCATAGAGCACGTTTAAGATTACGTTTTATGGTACATTAACTTTAAATTAGGGTTTCTACATAAACTCTAGTACTTGATTAAAACAAGGATTAAAGTTTCATCGAAAAGTTTAAGCGAAGCATTCGATTTATAATATATTTAATGATAGCAGCTCATGTTTCCTTTACTGTTTTACAGATATTTTAACAGCTACAAAATTAATATATTTTTTTTTTTTGCTTATTAGATACACAGTTTCTTAAATTACACAAAAGAAAATGTTTCTTTACATTCGTATACACTTTATGGCAAGTATATTGCCTTTTTAAATGGCTTTAAGGTAAAAAGTCCTAAACTGTAAAATATTGGCAATTTAAATGTTTTGATATTTTTTTTCCTTTAAAGGGCTGCATATTGGCAACTAAAAATTTGCAGACCACACCAAATATGAGACCCATTTCATGCTGACACTATATGTGGCGCCTCCCGCTACTGAATTTTGACGCTAGAATAACTGAATTTAATGCAAATTCTGTTCCGATGCTAAATATTGCCGTGAATGAATTTTATTGAGAGAATACCAGAGCCAAATTGATACTCAAAAGATTTTTTATATGCCACATAATTATATGACATGCTTGCCTATGATATTCACATCCAGCAAATTTGTCGACTCCATTCGGTAATCGAACCGGCAATCTTCGGCTTAAGCAGAGATAATGTTGATGTATTTAAAATGTTTAATACATTCTGAATTTTTCTCAAATATTTCAATACTACATACGAAATATATATACTATATTTCAATTTATATTTAATATTAACACAAATGGTATGCGTTCCAAATAGATAAAAAATACAAAATAAATTTTGTGAAATAAAGATCAAAACCGTGGGAGAAAAATAACTAAAAATAGTATATATATAAATATTACAATAAATTATAAAAATATATTTTTGAGGGTTTTTAGCAATGTCCATGGTGGGTCATATAACTAAAACCTTTTTCCAGTATACATGTAATATTTTTATCATACTCTTAATGATGGGAGTAGATATATTAATTAATTAAGGACTAAAAAAAGTTTGCGTGGAATGTTTTGAATAAAATACTATGTTGGTCAAAGAAACATTTTCAGAATTTTTGACTGTTTTTATCCAGTGATACTTAGGACAAAAATCTGCACATCATAGAGTTTGAAGTCTAAAAGCTTTATGCGAAGTAAATAAAATAATAACTAGCAAATATTTATTTTTTCTATAGTATAATTTCAGTTGTAGTAACATACAACTGAAATTAAATTGCTTTATTATTTATAAGTAATCAACATAAATATGACAAATATTGTTCTTGAAAAAGCACTATGAAGAAAATAGCTGTGAGAAAAAAAGGAAGGAGAGCTCTCTTTATCCCTCTCTTGATTTTGAGTAATATTTTATTTGATTTCTTACTTATACATTTTTGTTTAGTTAATCAATTTATTATTTAGATAAAATGAAAAAGGCTCTCTTAATACAGATCTACAATAATCAATAATAATTTACATATTTCAAGTACATGTATTATTTTTTAACTATGGAATTTGACTGTGAGTACAAAGTAAATAGAATATAATAGCGAATTTTAGTTTTCTATTAATTGCCGATTTATTTTAATATTTTGTGGAACTTAATAAAGCTTCCGAAAAATATGAGCCTTGAAAACAAATATCTTATGTCGAACAAAGTTACGTTAGACCAAGATTAACGCGGCCGCGGTAATGTTTTGTGTTGCCAGAGGTCGGATACAAATTGCTTTAGAAAGCAATTATTGAAAAAAATATTTCTCTATGCAAAAAAAGATCACTAAACCGTAGCGTCAATATCTAGAAATTATTCTATAAACGGGCATTAATGTCGCCCTATCTTGAAACCTAGAGGATGTTTCAAACAATACAGCATTATCAACACTTATAATAAACTGACTATTAACTGCAGCATACTTAAAATATTTCTGTCACTAAAAATGATTCACAATATGCCATTTTGACATTAATTGAATTATGGAAAAACTTCGAATAAAATTGGCGTTTCAATATTCATTTTACTAATATCTTTACACTTGGTGACAATATATATATATAGCTATAAACTAAGAGCAATTGTGCCCTTTCTTATGAACCTATAAACAAAATAAATAATTACTTATATTATTTACAATCAAGTATTTACAGCTGATATATTTTATATTGCTAATACACAGGGTGTCCAACCTTAATGTGACCCAATAGCAAATTCCCGAACTGTTCGGTTTAGATATGAAACAATTTCAAAAATGTTTTTAAAAAGACAAGGAATGTTTTTGCGTACTTTTAGAACCAAAAACCAATTTTAAAAAATTACAAAAAAAATATTAAACGGTCCCCAGGTCCTATCACTTATATTTAGGAAAAGATGCAGTTCACAAAAGCAAAGTAAATAGAAAAAGTTTCATTTTATTACGATAAAAACTGGCCGAGTTATAGAACTTTGAAAATCATACATTCCATCTATTTCCTCGACCATTTTCAAGAAGCTAGTCAGAAGCCACCTCCAAATTCAATTTAATTGTAACTATGTCAGGAAACTTTCGCTCTTGCACGTCACTCTTATGTAAATCGTTTTTAAATTTAAAAGTACATACATTAATAATACAATAATTGAGTACTTAAGAAATAAAATTTTTCTATGCACGTGTAAAACATAGACAAAATAAAATATTTTGGACGAAGGAATCATTTCAAAAGCAGTTTCAAAAAATAGACTCATTTCTGTGGTACTGATCACGGCGAATGTTAAAAATCTATTGTGTAGTTGCTTGCAATTGCAAACAGTCGTATTCTATTATTGCGAATTCTAGTAAGGGAGAACGAGATTATACAAATGAAGAATACTGCGAAATGGTACTGTTGTATGGGCAGTGTAATTGAAATAAGAGAGAGGCGGCAAGACTTTATGTCATTAAATTTCTCAGTCGAAGACACCCATCTTATTGTACAATTGCCAGTGCTGTTCAACACTTGTATAAAACTGGGAGTTGTCATAGATGTATTATTTTGTCTCGTGCTACACCTTCAAGTTTGAGGATACCAGCTGAGGGTTTTCTAGGATATGGCTAGGCTCATCCTGAAAGTAGTATCCGGGATATTATCAAGGCTTGTTCCTACTCAAAATCGACGGTGTAGAACATATTACATATGTACGGTGAATATCCACATCGTCCAGTCCTGGCGCAGGAACTAATGCTCGGAGACCAGGAGCGACGTTTTGATTTTTGCAATTTCGTGTTAAGCACACTGGGTGAAAATCTAGATTTTTTGAATGAAAAGTTGTGATCGGATGAATGCCAGTTCTACATTCAAGGCACAATAATACAGAGAATACGCATTATTGGTCCCCCGAAAACCCACATCTAATACAACTGCATCGCCACCAAGTGCATTGGTCGGTGAATGTGTGGTACGGAATATGGGAGAGCACCTTAATTGACACAATGTATTTTAATAGACCTTTAACATCAGCATCATACACAAATATTTTATATGGACCATTAGCCAATTTTTTAGAAAATAAAGTTTCCTTACAGGATTTGTCACGCCTGTGGTACCAGCATGATGGTTCTCCCCCCCCCCCACACACAAATATTTACAACCATATACATTTTTGGTGCAAACATTTGACACTCGAATAATCGGCTACGGTAGTGAACAGGAGTGCCCGCGCGATCCCCCAAGCTAAGTCATCTGGATTTCTTTCTCTGGGGCTTCCTAAAAAGTAAAGTTTACGAACGTGAATTCATGAGTAAATTCGTTTTACTCAATCGAATCAGCACATGCCATGCTGGTCTGCGACACCAAATATGTTGCAGAAGCTACAGGCGGAGTTTCTGACGCGGGTTCGGTACTGCATTTCTGCTGATGGCAGTCATTTTGAACATTATTTAAGTTAATTTGGTCGTTCTGATATAATAAAGCCCCTGATTCATGAATGGCGCATCATTCCCCTTTATGCTATAATTTGAACGGCAAATCCAGTACTATTTTGCTGCTATTTGTTAAAACAAAATCTGTTTTAATCTTTTCGGTTCAAGTTGCATTTCTTTAATTTAACTTTTATTGTTTGCCATACAGCAGTACAAATGGTCGATATATGATGTTTACTACGATGTTTTAATATTACTATGATGCTTTTCTTTTGCTCTTTCTGTAGATAGTGAATTACTATTCTCTAAACTCAATTTATATACGACCACCTTTTCTGAGCAATTCAGATGCTTCAAATTTATGGGGGGGGGGCATAACTCGGGCAGTTTTTATAGTAATAAAATAAAAAAATTTGTGCGTGCTTTGTTTTTGTGTACTACATCTTTTCCTAAATAAGAGTAATAGGACCTGGGGAGCGTATAAAATTTAATTTTTGTAATATTTTTGTAAATGGGTTGTTGGTTTCAAAAGCGCGTAAAAACATTTCTTACATTTTTTAAAACATTTTTCAAATTGAAATTGCATATCTAAACCGAACGGTTCGGGAATTAGCTATTGGTTCACATTAAGGCTGGACACCTTGTATATTGTCATTTCTAAAATATCTTACACAACTATATTTTAACTGTCTCATTCCCGAGGTAAGTATTTTTGCCTCGCATTTCTTACAATTAGGGGCATGATATATTGGTAGCTAGTGCATCTTCATCTTCTTTGATTCGTTAACTTGGTTTTTCTGTATATTTTCCTATCACTCCTTCAGCAAATGTATCAATAAATGCACTCTTTGCTCATTTTTTCTCTTTACTCATTTGAAAACAATTCAAGAGTTTGTGGTAAAAATGTTTAAAAAACAATGCAGAATGAATCAATTAGTCATCCTTTTGGGCAAGTTTAAACTGAATGCTGCCTTACCGTTTGGTAAACAATATTAAAACTAGAATTTGCATTATAAAGTGAGAACCTTAAGTATTTCCGTTGAATTACTTACAATTTTATGAACGTACATGATCTCAGGATTGCAACATTCCTTTCCGTTTTACACTCGTAAGCTGAATGTAATATTAAATTTTCAATCTTTGCTGAATTTACACATTCTAAAATTTCTTTTATGGTGTTATTTACTGTTCTAACTAAGCTCGTCCATTTTTTTATTTAGTTTCTTAGACAAGAAACTAAAACAAGTAGTAACTGTGACTTTTCTTCCCATATTTGATATTATTCACTCAGTTTAATTACTTTTTACTCAGAAAGCGTCTCTGACTTTGATCCATTTATCATTTTTTTAGGTAAGGAAATGCGTTTAAAATATGCGTACCTGTTACTCATCAAATTCTATCCATTTTTTTTTTTTTTTTTTTTGCATTTATCTGGTTTTGATTCTGTAAAATCAGTAAGTGAATAGCAATTCTTACTACTAAATACCTGTTCATTGGCTGTTATATCCTGGCTTGGATGCAACAGAGCTTACTCAATTTTCACAACAAAATCTTTCCCAATTTATTGTGAATTTATCTTGCTTTGCTCGATAAAAATTTTCTCGCTTAATTTTATATAAAATATCAAATGTCTTGATATTTCACAAAACATTTCTAGAGACATGGTTTTTCTACTAAAATTTATTTTTCATTTAGAAGTCAATGATCAATGAATTTCCATATCCCTAACTTCAGAAACTCCCGTGCTTACAATGTCGAAACATACGAAAATAGTTCCTTGTTCGAAAGAAACCAAGAATTATTTTTAAAAGTCAGCTAGCTTCTCTGATTTCGCCTTCATTGTAAGCTAATTATATATTTACCGCATCGCTTTATCATCAAGAAATTAAAGTAAGTGTAAAATTCCCTTTCATTATGTTCATAATACAAGCTGTGTGGTTCGCCACCTTCCGTTTCTTTAGCATGGAATTCTCTTATTAGCAAGCTTATTTCTTTCCCGGTAAGCTAACGCTTATGGAACTTTTTAAATTTTATTAGTAGAAAGTCAATAATAAGAGCTTTGCTAAAAATTTAATTATTCAAAACTCAAAAGAGTGCGTGCTCTATTTTTCGTGAAATGAAACACTGGTGGCAGATGTGTGTACAGCAGAAACAGAGCAAATTATGACCAGATGTGTAATAGTAACATTCCCTTATTTGCGGTACACTAAAAAAACAATAGAACACTCGCACAAAAGAATAATACTTGGGGAAAAAAGGGAATTGGCAAATTCGGTCATACGACACTGACATCAGTAGTATTTAAACGTAAATCTGCATATAAACAACGTTTGAATAGAGCTATTTCCTAGAACATTTTGAATGGATTATTTCTCCACACAATTCACATGACTTAGTGACAAAATATGACAACATTTTGCTTTATACTGTTGAAAAGTAATGCACATATAATAACACTGATAATAATTTTCTAACAAAATATATACGTGTTATAGATGCACAGTAATATACTATATTGGACATGCTGCGTTTAAATAAAAAAAAAGAGTTCGTATAATTTTCTTTAGTTGCAGCAAATAACCCTGGTCAACTTATTTCCAAGTGATCAGTAGGGTCATCACTATTATAAGACATGCTTGTATACGCTGTTAATTAAAATAATTGAAGAAAAGACTACATTTTCGGGACTTTAAATAACAGAAGTTACGGTACTCTATTCGTGATGTGTAGATTTTTCATAATGCTTATTTCTCTACGATACCCTTATTAAGTTTCTCATATTTGGATCAATTAAGTTAGATCAGCGAAGTTAGTATTCGTCATGTTCCAGAAGCCAATCTTGCACAGTACCAGTACTATAAAAAAGCACATTATGTTCATGAAATTTCTCATTTATTTTGGAATAAATTTCCCTCCTTAAGACTTGTACTTGTTAAGCAACGATGCTTCTTAATTATTTTTTTTAAATATTATGTCTTAGCCTGATATTTATGCTTACGATTATTATATGATACGAAATAAAATACCGAAATTCTGATATTAAAATATTCCACAAAACATCACATTGCCTAAATCAGCTTGAATTGTTACAGAAATGCTCTAAATGCAAAAAAAAAATTATACTGAAATAGCGTCAGACTGACCACCTGACTAGAACATTTGCTCATGCTCCTCAGCTCCTAAAATCAAGAAAACTATGCTTCACACAATATGCCTTTGCTCTCATGGGCTGTTGCGCCACTGAGTTTAGCTTTAGTATGTGTGTATTCTAACTAACCCTTCTGTATAATTTAACTTAAGAATGTTTTTATCGGGACATATTGATTTTTCCTATTTGCCCAGCATCTAATATGTGTGTTTGAACAAATTTGAAACAGTTTGTCTGATTTAATGTAAACAATAACTTCGTTTGCCCTGTTTTCGCAACTTATACTCAGACAAATCAAAGTACTACCTATATAGCTATCTGTCTCCGTTTATCTATTTATTTATCTATCTTATATGTGAAGGATGAGACCCAAAAAAGTGTCCGAACTCTGATCGGCTAAATTCCTCGTTGGGTGTACGTAAAAAATGCACTATGAACTGTACCTGCACTATCCATAGTTTACGAGAAATATGTGAAAAAACAAAGTATGACGTATGAATGTAAAAAACACAATGTTGGACACATCAACTGCATTGGTGGCAAGTAGGGACATATACTCAAAGTGCATTAGTAAGGGTAAAGTACTATGCATTTTGAGGCAGACTTGAAAGTGGCGTGGAAGCGAAGAGTTCGCATGTCGACGTAGCGCAATGTCCCCCACATTACAGGCAGCATGTAGAAAATCAAATAATCCTTTTGAATAATCACCAAGTCTCGATACACCACTTCCATGAGTTGCCTCATAGGAACTTAACTCCAACGGATACACGTGGGAGTCAGTCTGGCAACCATGGTGGCCTTCAAATTGGACTCCCACATTCAATCCAGTGGCCCGGGTATGCCAAATCCAGCTAATCACGTACAGAAGTACAGACCTCCACCGGAGCCTCTTTAGGAAACATCAGTCATCATCATTCATTCATTATAATTTACTGTATTTTTCTGGTAAGCCATATATCACACATGTGCAGTTATTTGATGATTTTTTTAAAAATCAATCAATGAGGAATCAGAGTATGCAGAATTTGGGAACTATTTTCGGGACACGCTGTATATTACTCTTTATATACGTAACACAAAGTTGGCGTTCATTATATCTTTATCTTAGATTGCAGTAGTTAAAATAATTAAGTGAAGGAGGTTAACCCATTTCTTCTTAAATTATATCTCTGATTTCATTAATTTGGATTTAATAAAAAAACTTATTTTTTCATATCAAAGAAATTATTTTTATTTTAAAGATATCAAACACTTTTTTTTCCATTCACTCCTCAAAAATAATTTTATTCCAGTTTATTTATAAACTAAGTTACTTAATCAAAAAACACACTCAACACATATTTAGGAATGTTTTAATTTTGAATAAAATTATTTTCTATTTTTATAAGATAATTTAATATTTTCTTACTTTCTGGGAAAAATAGAAACTTATATTTTTAAGAGAAATTAGGAAAATAAAGTATATTGAGGACTTAAATTAAAACTCGTTTATTTATTTTGACATTTGAATAATGTGTGAGCTTTAGTTTATATTCTTCAAATTAAAATTGCAGTTTGGTCGAGACCATATTTCTTAACATAATTATGTATATAACAAATTTATCAAAACTCATTTAGTTTATTATAAAATTAATAATTTATCGCTGAAGTAAAGACATTACGCTTCAAAGATTACTTTTGGTTCAATAAACAGAAAGTATTTTTAAAAATAATAAAACTGGTAACATTATCCTCTTTAACAGTTTTATCCAAGGGACTGTTTAATTTTCATAAGAAATAAACTCGTGAGCATTTTCTTCAAATTAAATATACAACTAAATAAGTATCTGCACCATTTGTACTGTATCCTGTTCTAAGTCAACTTTAAATCAAATACATCCACTCAATCCTTACATTCAGTAAATAAGTCTGGCTAAAATAACACACACATAGAATATATATTTCGGTCAAAAGAGGGTTATTCAAGGAAAAGAAATGACTGTGGATAATATGGATCCTGAGAGAGGTAGAAGAAGAAAATACTAGATTTGAAGATTTTCTTTGTCAGATTACATTTTACTATCCACACGAAGTTTGCCTTCTGTTTCTGTTACCGTCTGTTTTTATCCTAAGACACCTATTGACTATAAAATCCCACCTGCGCCCTCACAGCATTTAACAGTTCTGAGAAAACTATTTTTTCTTTCGACTTTTTTGAAACCCCACCGTATCTGTTGTTATTTCTCGATCAAGTTCAAAAATCTTGCTGCTGACATGTTTGCAAATGGTACCAGCTGTGAAAAGGGAACATTGGCGATAAAATCAGGATACTTTTAGGTTTAAATTCTATACTTTTCTTTAGTCATGATGAGGTGATGTGAGTTTTTTTAACCAGATTTAAATAACTTAAGTACTTTTTTTAAAATTAATATTTTTTTTCCAAACGAACATAAAAATTTATTAATTGTAATTTATATACGTCAATATAATATTCATTTAGTATACTTCTAAATAAGAAAGTTAGCTCTAAAATATAATTTTTTTAAACCAAGTTGATATGCCTGTAACATATTTAATACATTTCAATTGTTATGCGCTATTAAATTTTTAATTAGGGATTTCTCTTTCCCACAAATTAAACTGAAAATCTGGAAACAAAAAATCACACATGTTGAAAAAATTAATTATCCGTCTTGTTTAATGGAGTAGTTCTAAATAGTTATGAAGTTAAATTTATATCTATCAATTGTGTGCAAAGTTAAGAAATATAATTTGGTTTTGAATGTAATAGATTGTTAGATTTTTAAACAAAAATATCGTAACAACATATCATTGTAAACTTCCTTCGGGTGTATTGTTTATATTGGAATTATTTTGAAGTAAGATGTATATTTTGATACTGCTACAAACGAGAGTTCTTATAATTCTATAGATATAATTATAAACAGACTAAAAGTGAAATTCCATTTCACACATAATCAACGGTTGAAAATATGATTCCGTTTATGATTTTTTAGAAGAAAAAAGAAAAATATGTATATAAAATAAATATACACAAATTAAGGTTATTCTACAAAAAAAATTCATCTCTGACAAATTTGGCTTATTAAAATTATATATTATGGCACTAATAAACTTACGCTCAGTCAATGGTGCATTCGCACCGTTCAAAGACGTTTGAAGTAGAGTGGATAATCTACAAAGTGTTCATTGCTGCGATTAAATTTGGATCTACACAGCATACATTTGGATTTGCAATGGCTCATTGCTTGGTAGACATGGATACCCGACTGTTACAACGTTGTCTTCATTGGCGAATCTAACTTACAACTGCAAAACTAAACATGTTGCCTTATGCCTCAGCATACTAATCCTGCATCCGGTATGATGGTTTGAAGTGTTATTGAAATGCACTTTCACACAGCTTTTTTGTTCCGACTAGATGCATTAGCCAGCCATAGATTAACAAACATAAGCATATAATATCTCTGAGATTTTGAGGTTGTAGTCCCATCTTGCTTTACTCTACTTCTTTGTCGTAGCATTGTTGAGCATTTTATGTTATATCATGATAAATTTGGCTCTGGTATTCCTTGTCAGTTTTCTTGGTGCTGTATTTTTGATGGTGAGCAGTGTATATTATTTTTTATGATAAGAATTTAAAACTTTTACATAAATCATTACATTCATTATTTTAATAGAATATATAGAAATGAAAGAAAGGGGAAAAATGCCTTATAACTGAATAATTCAAAATGTTTTGTTTTATGTAATATTGAATTGTATTATTAATTTTCGTTTCTATTTTTTCCTTATAAATGAATGAGTTAAACGAAATTTAAACTCAGAAGTACTATGGTGCATCGGATATTAATTTTTCTCATTTATACAATTAAGTTTATAGGACACATTTTCTCATACTGTGAGAAACGTACCCTTAGGGCAGTGGTCGGCAACCCGCGGCTCTTTGACTCCTCGGCCACGGCTCTTCTGCAGCTGCTGGAAATCGGTCTTTAAAATACAGTTGCTGGATTTAAAAAGTAAAGAATTATGGAGCTCAAAATTAGAGTGTCTTTGTGCTTATTTAGAGCTATTGGAGAGAAATAAATGTGAACTAAGTTTACAATACAAGTGGTCTGCTTTAAAAGATGTGAAGAGAGCAGATACGCTGATTTTTAACTCTTGGAATATATAGTATTCCTGACTCATATGAACGACTCAAAAAACTAGCGTTTGTTGGTCTTTCCTTATTTGGGTCTACATATTCATGTGAACAATCATTTTCAAGCATGAACAATATCATGAGTAAATTAAGAAATCGCCTTATCGATGAGAACTTAGAATCACGCCTCAAATTAAAAACTACATCATACAAACATGACTTACATTGCTTTCGAAAAAATACAAGGCCATTGTTCACATTGGGGAAATACTTGTAGTTATTTTTAAGAATAACTTTCATATTACTTTACTAGTTATATTTTAAAATAAATATTATATATTATCTTTATATACGTATGATACAAAGTTTTATTTAATTTACTGTTAGACAAATATTTGGGAAAGGCAAGCTCAAGAGTGAACTTTTAATCCTAATTATTTCCTAATAATGTATCCTACTAAACCGAAGAATATTTTTAGAAAATGACTCTTTGACTAATTTTCAATTGTGTATTATCAAAATATTTGGTTCTTTTGAATGACAAGCTTGCCGACCACTACCTAGACCACATAATAAACCTACTTGGAGTTTGCGAACATATCACAAAGTCGGAAGTAAAATATTTAAAATAATTAACAGTTTTCTGAAAATAAGCAAAGCAAAATACATTCTGACATAATATAAAATAAAATGTACATCCATACTAATATGATATATTTATAAATGTATCAGTACTGCTCAAAGTATTTTATGAATGATTTATCAATTCTAAATTTTAAAAAAATATATATGTGTGTGCTTATGTGTGTCAACACGAGTTCTTTTCTTCGTGCCCATCCATAGGGGAATTCGTTCACTTCCTTCATTGTCTGTAAAGGGAAAAGTTTAAATAATTGTGCAGTCTTATATGTTTATATATGAGTATATACGATTTATATGGTAATTAGTCTAATTGTTTAAACATATTTATATGTAAATTACTTATTTGGAATAGATTTATATAATATGTATGTTAATATATATGGTTCTTACGTTGTATAGAACAATGACAAATTTTAAGATAGCTCACCATCCTGATTCTCCATGTGTAGTACTCTCTAAATTGACAACCATGTGCTTTCTTTCATACAATGCCACCAATACCGTTGTGATGACTCTCAAGATTCGTTTATATAATTTATATAAGGCGGGAAACTGTATAAGGCTAGGAAAACGTATGCCTTGGGAGTCATTTACTTTTCCTAAAATCTCTAAGTATACCAAAGGAAAGGTTCGTACTCATTCACAATTATTTTTTTTTATTTTCAGTTAACCTCTAATATAAACCAAAATATCGGCAATTTTCTCCCCAATTAACTTTTTTTTAAATTTAAGATTTTAATTTATTGCACATTTTTTATCTTAAATGCTCTTTTTACTGAATAAAAAGATAGATCTCGTTTCGTTACTTCTTATCTTCAATATCTCCTACATAAGAAAAATATTTTTTATCACCTGCTTTTCTCTTTTTCATTCATTGGAGTTGAGTGGAAGTGAGCTGCAAGACAGTAATATTTAAATGAAAAAAATAAAATTTCACCTGAAAAAATGTGCATGAAATTTTCAAAAAAAACAAACAATAAAAAAGCATACGACTTAAAAGCTTTTGGTTCAAAACTAAACGTGAGTGACGGATCCGAGCACGATTTCCGACTATCGCCGAAAAAAACCGAATAGCGTTACTCACCCGAAGTTGACGCTTCTCTGAATTTCACTCTTCATCAAAATACACCTACAGTAATTAACATTTCAACAAGTTTAGTAAATGCCAGTGACTCCCGTTGACTAGTTATATAAAAAAATTAATATATATAATGATAACTTGTACTGTTTATAATTAAAGTTCCATTGTACCTTTAGCATTAAAAGATACTTTAATTGCATTGTTATTGTAAGACGGTTACAATGAAAATTTTGACTGAAAATTGGGTCTCAAATATTGAAAGTTTAAGAAGCACTGTTATAGGTCAAATTACAAAAACAATATGATATAAAATTTTTACTACAATATATTAATTAAAGTAAATTAAACTTCAAATTAATTTAATTTAAATTTTTATAATTTATCTACTGTATGATATCTAGAATATATTAATAGGAAACATTTGCATGTATTTAAATGTATAATATTTTTTTAAAAGTAAATTAAAATTTAGCTATATAAAAATAAATTTTTTATACATCCATTCAAATAAAATTAAAACAAAAAACAAACATAATTCATTTAAATTTTGGAAAAATTTAAGGAACTTAGCTTTAGTGAGGAAAAAGTGTTTTCCAAGCTTTGCGATGAATATCTTTGGCTTCACGATAATCTTTATCAGCCTATATGTGATTGCAAGTTGCATCATCATCCATAAAACTAAATTTTTTACTGATTGAGTATTGGAAAAAAAACATAGGAGAACAAGGATATTCTTAATATCCTTACAAGCATAAATATATATATATATAACCTTATATATCATTTATTGTATTGAATTATAAGCATTTTTTTAATAAATCTATCAGATTTGTGATATCAATCCTGTTAAAAACACCTTTTCATAGCATTAAAAACTTAAGAGATATATTTTAAGAACTATAAAGTTAGTAAGTCATAATATTGGCAATCACATCTCCCCACAATCATACAATCAAAACCATGTTGATTTTGCTCAAAAGAACTCTATAGACTTCACCCCCCTGATATGAGTAAGGGATGTATTAAAACAGTTTTATTGGGAAATCTTTATGAAGAAAATATATTGTAGAGTACAAAAATTGGGTACATATTTCTATATAATAAATACATTTTTATGAATTAAAAATAAATTTTGGAACTATTTCAAGTGGTAGTTTAAATAGAAAGTTTAAGAAAATAAATTTCAGAAGTAATATTTTCAGAAATAATACTAAGATTAAGTTACTTTTTTGGTGCAAGACAAACATGGAATCAGAATACACAAATTTAGATTCATCTGTAACATGCGATTTGAAGAATTTAGAGATTCTATTCAAGTAGTATTTTAATAACGTTCACATTCAATAAATAAAACTATTAATGTTCTTTAGAGCTATTTTTCAATATTCTGTGAAAATGAACAGTAATCCCAATGTTTCTGTATAGTTGTAATGTAAAAGCTATTAAAATATTTATATGTTTCCTTTTTGAATTGCATCATTAAAATATGTTTTTCTTTCTTTTTTTTCGTTGACAAGAATCCAAGTAACTTATAAATATTTTTATGCCATTTTCTGAGACACTTATTGAAAATCGACTAATGCATCTGTAATTTCTCATCTGCAACTTAAATGAAAATCAGTGAATATAGAAAATGTATTTTTAAGAAAAACTTTGTAATTTTAGATACATTGTAAAAAGTTATAATTAAAAGAAATATTAATAATGTACGTATCACCTCATTTAAATATTTATATTTGTATCATAGATTTATAAAAATTTGTATTTTATGTCTTTAAACCTACAAAGGAGTTAGTGAAAAGTACTTTCACGTCTCAGCTTACAATGAGATTTCTTTTTAGTTAAAATGATTTCATAAAGATCTTTTAAAATCATGTATAATTTTAAAAATTCAACTGTTGAGTTTTGTTCTCAATTTTTTTCCCATAAAACTTATTCGGATGAAAAATTCAAACTGTTTCAAAATTTTATCAAACATTTTCTACCTTTTTCCTATTTGAAATAAATAGAATTGGTTAGTTTGAAAAGAAGATGCAAAAACTAAAGCTGATAGTACTTTACTTTACATTGTTTCTCATTACGCTTATTTTTATTTGATCTGAAAATAGTCAAACGACTGAAGCTAAACTAGAAAAATATCTAGACATTCCAGAATAAAATACTGGGTATTCACTTCCAATTTCCACTGAACATTATTTAGTTCTCTTATAATCTACCACCATCAGCCATTTAAAAATCAAACAAGAAGACGAAATCAGACAGCAGTGATCTCTTATTTGTTTATCAAAGAGGGAAGAAATACAAATTTCCCTATTGAAACCTATACTTTAATTTGAAATAGTAATTGTTTCATTTTAAGTTAAAAATATACCGTAGTTTTTTAAATAACGGAAATGCATTTAAAATGTATTACACTTGAATATTCTAAAATAATTATGCAGATATATTTTTAATGAAATAAATCATTAATTTAAGAAATGAAAGCAATGTCAATTTTCTTTAACAACAACACGTCATAATTATCACCTCTTTAATTTTAATAATTGCCTTAAGTGTCTTAGAATCCTACAGATCCAATGTTAATTCTGTTTGTTTTGTTCTGTTTTTGTAGAAAATAGTTTAAAAAGAATATTTGAAAATAAAAGCTGCATGCATTACAAAACTTCTTGCTGTCAGTTCATAAAAGTCTTTCACAAAATCAAATAGCAATCATGTGTCTAAGAAAACCATACTAGTAGTTACAAAAACTCAAATACCTGAGGGTTTTTTAAAATTTAATTATCTCAAATTAATACAAATATCTTTCAATAGCTCCGTTTGGGTGGCGTAGGTGGTTCAGCGTTTACATTGTATGTCGATGTTTGAGAGTTCTAGACCGGACCATGTTGATGGATTTTCATGATACGAAAAAAATGACAGCACCCATGCCTTATGTTTATGAAGCATGTTAAAGATCCGTAGAGAGCTTGTTTGGCATGATTTCTTTCGGTAAATTAAATTCCTAGTAACGATTTGTCCTGTCAGAGCTCAGAGGCCTCTTACTAGGGAGAAATCTGGCCGTTAAAATTACATTGTAGAAATCGGCGTCCACTTATAAGGGTGTATACTAAAAAAGTGATACTAGTTCCCTAGGAATATACTAGGTTTGCAGCGGTAAAATGTATCTTTAAATAGCAAAATTGTCCTCAAATGCAAACTTTTTTTAATGAAAAAATGAATAATATATTATGTTGAAATTTTAGAGATAAAATATCGACTGTGCTTTTTTATCTTAAAACAATGCTAAGTCTTAATAGATATGAAATGAAGAATAGGATTCCATTAGATTTAAATACAGATCTAACATTCTCGCATATCCATCTGTACCTAGAGAACATTGTTCTAAGTTAATAAATTTAAATGATTTATTGCTCAGATTTTAGACAAAATAGTTAAATTTAGTACAGCAATTTCAATGTAGTTGTAATGAACGGTATGGCGTAAGTAGAATGTAGGCGCATCGTTCTAATTACAGTTGTTAGGAAGTTATGCCTATATTAATAGAGTTTCCTAGCATTAATTCCTTGAGTAGTTTTACGTGTTTCCATGAAACTTTTAGGAATAAACTCAGGACACCTCATTGCTCAAGGACTTATTCATATTCTGCTTTCATATTTCCTCGTACTAACACTCAATGCGGAGTTCTAAAGTTATCCATTGATACATCATTCCCAGAAAAGCCATTAAATGTAACTCTAAAATCATACACTCTCTTATTTAGGCAATATGTGATGTAGTTTTAGACATTTTAAAGAGGATAATACGTAGAATTCTAACTTAAATTTATCTATTCAATCTATAATTTTATCTTGAATGATGTAAATATTGCAATCTTATGTTGACTTATTGATGTGTTCAAAGAACAAATTAATAAGCACATTTCTTAAACAAAAAAAAAACTTACATATGTATGCATATGTAAGTTTTCACATATAAACTTACATATATACTTTCACATATAAACTTACATATGTATGCATATGTAAGTTCACACACATATGTATGTATGTTTGAGAATGAATTATAAAATATCACAGAAATATTTTGGATGATATTTAGAACATAATTTATTCTTACATTTACATTTGCAATAAGTTTAGTTTTTATTAGTTTTCATTACTTTCAAAACTTATTTGTACAAAAGAATTTTTTCAAAAAATGTCTGAATATTATACATTGTTTTCATATACTCAAGTATGTGTTAATTTATTAAATAATATTAGTTCTAAAATAATTTTTCACGGAGTTGATTCTATGATTTCTGATATTTTAGTTGTGTATAGTTCAGCATTTTGTCTTGCTGATCTAGGTCAGGGGTACTCAACCTTTTTTTTGAGCCGGACCACATACATGTGACAACTATTTCACGTGGTCCACAACGTGAGGATTAATGGAGGAAGAGATGCTTTTAAATCAAGGTCATTTAAAATGTAAGACTTGATCAAAATATCAAAGCTTATAATTTTAATTTTTTTTTAAAAACTAAATTAAACTCCGTGAAACTCAACTCACAGAAATAAGTTTTATGCATTATTTACCCAGTTATGATGTAATTTGGGTTTCCTTCCATCTATGATCCCAAACCTACTGTTTGCCATTTTTTCGCTGCATTCTACTATCGTAAAAAAAGCTGTCATGCACTTAAATAATTTGTTTTTTCTTTCGACATAGCCTCATTTATTTTTATTTCAGATATTAATTTATAAAGTGCAGGATGGTAACAAAATGTTTTTACTGAATCCCATTCTGAAATCAGCATTATTTGTTTAAAATGTTTCAGACTTGTTTGTGTAATTTTGTTTAAAATTTATATAAATGATTTTGATTTTACTAAAAAATATCTCAATAACTAATTGAATTTTTCAAAGAGTATGTAAGAAGCATTTAGAAACACAATCAATTTCTGTATCAATTTATATGTTTATCCTTAAAAAACTTATATGTTTATTAATATATATAATGTAAAACAAATGAATATATAAGATACTTTTGTTATACCTCTGCAATTTGTGACATTACCATCGAAAAAATATTTTGTTGTTGCAAATATTTATTCAACAAAACTAATTTATCTCGTTTTGAAAGAAATCCTGAAGAAGAATCCTTGAAAGATTTTTGCTTAGTGGTATAGCGATGAGCAAAATTATACTTTTAAACAGAACATTCTCAAGACAAGTCAAACAAGTTGTTGTTCTATGCTTGTTTTTCTGTACGAAATAATAAAATCGCAATCGTTTTGAGACAACATACATTCCTTAGATATTCTTCGCTTGGAGGATTTAAGAAATAATTAAAAATTAGTTTCAGCCATAAAACGGCCGCTAGTCTAAATTTGTTTGTTATCGCTGACTGTTACAGTTACAAAAAAGAAAAAAGAAAAGTTTTGTTACTCGTAGCAGTAAGGCATCAACAGCAAAATTGATATATTTGATTGCTTGGTTGATAGAAATTTTCGCTGAATTTTAAATGCATTGTTCTTAAATAATTGAAATTGTTAGTGAAACCGGCCCTGAAATGTCCGAGGGACACATGCAACTGTCTTATCGCTGATCTACGCGTTTTGCGTATTATTTTAGCTGATCTGGACAGCAGTTAAAATTTTGCCTTTTAATTTAGTATTTTTTTAATTTTTACAGTGTTTTTAAGTAAGAAGATTACTTTTGATACTCTTGGGTAAATATATTTAGATTTTGCAAATTAATTTTAAGAATATTTCTGGAACGTTTGCTGCTATAAATTTTTAATTTTAAACTTTATTATATGGACAATTAAATGAGTATATTGCTTAAAATTGTAATGTTTGAACTAAGCATAAGAGTTGCCGATATACTAGTATGACTATTTTACTTTCCCTGTATTTCGCTGTATAGATTTACTTCAGTGCACAATTAAATTAATTTCGTATGTAACTTAGTAGCATTAATGATTATGTAAGGTGTGCAACAAAAAAAAAAGAAAACGAGACTGTTCGAATATATCATAATACTACAGAATCAATTATCCGAGACATTGTCATCTTCAAAGCAGTTCCCTTCAGCATTCTCACACATTTCTACATTTGATGCTGTCATTGATGGTAATAATTCTGGAACGATGTTCTTGGAATGCCCTTCAGGAGATTTTCGCTTATGCCTGAACCTTTCATTTGAGGTAAAATGGGTCTCCTTTAAGCAAAATTCGTTTGTAGGAAATAAAAAAAAGTCACATGGGGCCAAATCAGTTGCATAAGGAGACTGCCACATCATAGTAATGTTATTTGATGGTCAGAAACTACTTTACATATAGGGTCTTGTGAGTGGGTGCACAACTTGGTGCAACAGCCATCCATCGCTTTTTTTCCTAATTTTTCCACAAAGTCTTTTTAGTATTTCAATGTAGCTTTTGAGTAACAGTCAAACCACTGATGTGAGTGGTAACCTACTCATATCACGAGTTTCGACAATATTTCGTCTGTAATCACTTACTTGGGCTCCAAGCATGTTCATCATCTTCTACACAGTCCATTCCCTCTAAAAATAACTTATGCAATTCAAACATATTTGCACGAGACAAAGTTTCCTCTCCATATTTGAAATGTTTTCGTAGCTGATTATTTAAGTTCACAAGAAACTTGATTTTAATGTACACTTTTTTCCAACAGAAATGCAGTTACACGTGTTCTCTCAATGAGAGAATACCCCCAATTGGCGTGATCAATTAAGGGAAACTGGTCACATGGATAAGGAGGGTGTGAGATGATGCCATCAAAACAGTAGTTACCAATTCCACTCTTTTTTAAATACATACTTAGCCTCATTTTTTTGTGTCACATCTTGTTTTCGTAAACTATTTTTCAACTGTATCATTATTTTAATATTTTTAAGCATTTAATAGTGACAAATATGCATGATCACTTTAATAAAATGACGTTTAATAGTGCTTTATAATTTAAAATATATCTGATATATTTTCTTTAAAAAGGCGTATAAGATTGGATATATTCTGAAAGCAAACATATTGTAGCTTTTTTTCTCTTTGGAATTAAAATAAGAATTCTCATCAATTCGTATTCAAAAATAATTTGCTTGTCTACACATATGTTGTTTTAATATTTTTTCTTTCGCTTAGAATTTTTTTTAGTTCTTATATATTTTAACAAAAGTAAACTTTCTTTAATTTAACTTTTTCAAGTGTCTATTATGGGAAAACCACAAAATATCTCAGCACTTACAACGATTTTTTCTAAGGACATTGAAAATAATTTCTATAAGCAATGAAATCTTAATTTAAACGTTCCTTTCAAGAAACAAAAAATTACTTTATCAACAATGGTTACCCTTATCATTGAAATTGTGCAAAACAATGTAGACGAAACTTTTCAAAAGAATGGATAAATGACATTCCTCCATTCCATGGGAACCATTCCTAAGACCATAGGGACCATTCCGTCTAGACTGGATGCTTTCTTTCTTTTTTTCGCTCCCTATATATTTTATCTTCGCGTGATTCTTATTTTTTGTTATTGCATGTAACATTATATTTTCAATATTTCTGTTTAGATATTAAAGCCAAGATATTAAAGAATTAGTAATGCGCGAAAAACTAGAAGTTGATATTTAAGTTACCGGGAGTCTGTATTTAAATGTCTTTAAACTTATCAAACAAGATTTAAATACCATTTTTTTTTAAATATATAACTTTAACAAACGTTTGATTTAGTTGAAAAAAATAAAGACGCATTTTGAGAGCATTGAAAAATAAATCTGGTTGTATTTTGTTACATACAACTTGATTTGATAAAGACTTTGTTTGGATACAAAACAAAAGTTATCTGCTTTATTTAATAGAATATCGGTAAATTAATAGTTCATATTATTTTTTAAAATTATTACGGGAAATAACAAAAGCAAAAGTTATTTTTATAAACGTCAGTACAAAGCAAATAGGTACCGTAATAGAGTTTCAGTTTCCGAGAACGAAAAAAGTTAGTACCGATTAAAATATTCAACTATAGTGAATCAAAAAGCTAATGAATTCTTTAAAGGCTACATATTTTTCAGAAAACAATGAAAAAATATTGTTTTTAACTTAGGATTTTTAAGAACATGATTCCACTATTATGTTGCCCTGTGCGTTTTGAAAGAAAAGTTAGTGTTATGCAAGACTATATGTTTCCCTTAGCCATGAATTTGACTTTAAAATTTAATATACTTCAGAGATTCATAGATACAAGGAAACATT